>VYZW01039292.1:3193-44777 GCA_013401315.1 Balaeniceps rex | reverse complement strand
TGTCCCGTGGTCCGTGCCGGCGGGTCTGCGGGCGGGCCGGGAGGTCCGCGGCGGGGTCTCGCAGCGCGGGGAGGGGTTTTGGGGGAGCGCTGTGCTCGCGTGGGGCCTCCGCGTTTCCCCGGTGCTCGGCGTGGGTGCGTGAGCTGCCGCCTAACGCTGCTTCTCCGTCTGCAGAACCCGGACATCGCCATCACCGACAACGTGCTGCGCTTCAAAGGTAGGGGCCNGGCGTGTGGGGGGGGGGGGGGGGGGGGGCGGGCTCCTGCAACGCCGCGTCTGCTCGCTGAGCCTGGCCCACCCGGGTGTGCGGTGTCCCGGGCGGAGGGACCCACGGGGTGCCCGCAGCCACGGGGCGCCCGGTCCCCATTGCTGCCCTTGGTGGCAGCAGCCGAGCTCTGTGCTGGGTGCCGGGTATGTAGGGATACGTCACGACACGCACCCGCCTCCAAACCGTTGTGTTCCAGCGCTCGTGACGATAGCAGGTTGTATCTTATCTAGTGAGAAAAAACCCCAACATCCCCATATTTAAATGTCAGTGACATTTCCGTATGTCTTTGCTGTCCTGCCTCAGCTGAACCCCGGACATAACTCGCAGCAATTTTTCCTTTCACAAAGACCTTGTTTGCAACTCTTATCAAACCTCTGCATCGCGAACTAGCGCTCGATTTGAAAGGTAAAGCAGATCTCTTCCTAAAAGATGCTTTTGTTTCAGCCGGCCAGCTGCACGTTGCGGCACCGTGGAGCTGGTTGGCTTGTCCGGGTGGCACCGAGGATGTGCTGTAGCTGGTTTTATGTGGGATTTCTCATTTATTTGGTGTTTTTTTCTTTAAGATGCGTTGTCTAGGAAATGCTGCCTCCCTGGTGAGCCACAGCCAGGGCCATTTGATAGGGTGTTGTTGCACGTCGTGTTCACTTCAGGATCAGTTTACGGCCTGGAGGGGTGGAAATTAAACTCAGCATGCAGGTTTTTGGAGCCCTTCCAGGGACAAGACCTGCGGATGCGGGAGATGAGAGATGAACGCACCCTCCCGCCGTTGGGAGGGGACTCCCCACCTCACGTTCCTACGGACCCACCGGAGACCGGCCTCCCTGGGTGCTCGCTCGTGGGTGCGGAGGCTGGATCCCCCAAAGGCTGTCCAGCGCAGGGGATTTCCAGTCAGCCACGAGCAGCCTTTTGGGCCCCTCTTTTTGGGAAGCTTGCGCGCTGCCTTCCTGCGAGCGAGGACCCTTTTCCAGCGCCCTGCAGAGTTGCAGCAGCTTTAGCTGCCGACTCCAGCGACCGCGCCTCCGAGCAACGTTTTGGGCTGTTTGTGTCTTCCCTGTTATCGTGTGGTTTTCTCTTGCCTCCCAGCAACGCGGGGGGAAGCACTGTAAACAACCGCTGAATATTTCTGTGTATAAAGCGTGCTTTGCAGGTGGGGTGTGCGGAACCGGCGAGGACCTTCACGCTGACTGATAATTCTTGTCTTTTAGCTAAGGGTCATGGTGCCAAAGGGGACAACATCTACGAATTTCAGATCGAGTTCCTAGAACCGGTTGAGCCTAACGTAGGTATTTTTACTTTTCTAACTCTTGCAAAGAAAAAGTAATTTTTGCAAAGCTTGAAAGGAAAATGGCTGTGCGTAAAGTCCATAATATGCCGTTCAGATTTTCCTGGTGACTCTCTAACTGATGCAAACTGTCCCGGTGCTCAGCCACCGTCCTGCCTTAACGCAGCTCACCTCACTGGAGATAGTGCTCACGTGGGTCGGCTTTGATAGGAACAGGGCCTTACACGTATCAGTTGTTAAGTAGTAGTTGTAAATTTTTTTTTTTTTAAGGATTTAAAGCAGCAAAATAGCGGGAGAATCTGGCAACATGTAGTCTGGTGCAGCCTTGACTGGAGCGCAGGGGAACGCTGCGCTGCAAAGTGTCAGTGTGGTGTGTCCTGGCTTCTTTTGCAGCCCGACAAAACACATGAGAACTGGTGCTTCTGGCTTGTGCAGATTTCTTAGGTCGCCAGTACAGATACGCTGCGGCTCCTATTGCAAAATCTTTTCTTAATCACTGTTGTAGTCCGATAGCAGAGGGCTGGGCTGGAAGAGCAGCCTCTCCGTGTTACTCGCAGGTGGCTGTAAAGCCTGTCTTTACCTCTCAAAGCTGTTAGGGGCACAGAAAAAACTCTGGGCTCTGCTCTCAGTGCAGGATTTGTGCTGCTTATTCCTGGCTGCCTGTTGGGGATAGCTGCAGTCAGGCTGGGAGCCACCGTTCTCTTCTGCTGCCTCAACAAGGGAGGAGACCGTTCCCTCTGTGCAACACAGCAAGGGGCCGGAGGGTACATTTCTAGGGTCTGGTCATCCTGAAATTGATGTTGAACCACAACTTTCCTGGGGAAAGCCATCCCCAGCTCTACGCTGCTGTCAGCAGGCAGGTTTCTCGTGTGGCTCCTACCAGGTGGCAGACGATGAACATCTCTTGTTCCAGGGTCCGGTCACCGGTTTGTCATCTGCGCTGTAAAGCAGCAGCTGCCTGGTCCACGGTGTGGGGAGAGGTGCCCAGCATCGCCCGCGCTCGTCCCCTGTGCTGGCAGGCAGGGGCTGCGCTGGGAGCCAGGCCTGGAAGGCAAGCCCTTGCCTCTGCAGAGCGGCCTCCTTCCAAAAGTCTAGTCACTCTGAGTCACTGTGGAGGGGCTGGAGGAGAATCGACTCCGTGAAATCTGTGTAACTGCAGATGGTTGGGACTAGGAAGTACTGCAGGCCAGGGTTTTCTCTTTTAGCTTTGATGTGCACCATGAGTGCCTCTTGCTGGTGCCAGGCTGGCCACCAGCGAGAGATGGAGCTTCCAGCAGGCAAGGACCGGGCGTTGGTAGCTGTAAATTACAGCTACAGCCTTCAGATGTCCCAGGAGCATGCAGACAGCCTTGAGAGAGCAGTGCTGGTGTAACGTGCGCAGTTAAGCGCGCAGTTCATGGCTCCTCTGCATCAGTTTCAGCTGGTTTGAGAGGCGGTCCCATGCAGAGCACCCTGGCGTAGGCTCGAGGTGCGGAGGGGTGCGATGGTGGCAGCAGGGGTGGGCACCCAAGGTGACAATGCTGCGGGCTGTAAGGATGGAGAGGTTCTGGGCTGCCATTATGCAGAGCGTGGCCGTGGTGGAGAGGCCTCGTGGGGTGGCAATGACCACACTGCCAGGTCCGTCAGCTCACCGTTGTCTCCAGGTGTCTCCTAAGGCTGTTAGCTCTTCCTCTCGCTGTAGCAGATGTCACATGGGGTCCCCTATTTTGGACAGGGACCTGTGGCTGATGGTAGTGTTTCTACCGCTGGCTAGAGGAAACGAGTGGCTCACAGTACTAAATGTGAGAAGGTCTAAAGCCAAGACCATGGGTTCTGCCTAGGAAGGCTAGTGCCAGGGCCCGTGTTACCTCTTTGTGGTGGGATGCAGTGGTGCTGTGTGGTACGGGCAGGCTTTCAAGCTGCTTATCAAGTCCTACAGCCGTCACAGTTGCCATCTTCAACTGGGCTGCCCTTTGCTTCCATGCCTTGGGTGGCAGAGAGATGCTTGTGCTGCAGCAGTCCATGTCATCCCTGCCTCCTTGATCCTTATCAAGGATCCTTATAAAGAGCTTGGGTATCAACTCGGTCTCAGAGCTTGTTTCTTAGGACTTTTGCTGATGTATGCTCCCCTGTCTGCCCTCAGCCTGTATGCAGGGTGACTCAAAGGCAGCTGAACATCACTGTGCAGAAAAAAGAGAGTAACTGGTGGGAGAGACTCACCAAGCAAGAGAAGCGCCCGCTTTTCCTAGCTCCTGACTTCGACCGCTGGTTAGATGAATCGGATGCTGAAATGGAACTGAAGGTGAAGGTCAGTCCTGCGGGCACGCGTGGCTTGTGCTGCCAGCTACAAAGCAAGGGTAGCTGTTCCCCTGCACGTGACCGTGTGTTCTTCGTTTACCTGGAGTTGTCTGGCGTGCTGATTGTTACTGCTATTTCATACGGATCCCACGTAGAATTTGGTTAAACGGCTCAAATTGTAAGCAGGAGTTCAGGAATAGGCACGCTTCTGGCTAGAAAGAGCAGCAGCGTAAATCTGAACGGGTGGCTGTGCCCTAGCTCAGCGCTGGCCAGGGGCTGCAGCTGGAGGCTTGCACGCCTTGCCCGACGCCTTCACAGCCCTGTGTCCTGATCCATACGAAGATCGTATCGATGTGCCATACGGAGCCCGGGGATGCCAGTCCCGGGCATTGCTTGTCTGGAAAGCAGGGATTTCTAAGGCTCTTTCCTGAGCCACTGGGCTAGCCCTGGTGCGTTCCCACCAGCTGGTAAGCTCGAGCGGCTTACTGCAGCAGGGAGGTGAAAGACCGTCTTGGGAAAGACTTGAACAGGCCACATTTCTGCAAATCTGTCTTACAACAAACGCTGCCCTGTTCCCCTCCACAGCCACTGAGCTTAGCACGGAGGAGGAAGGGCCGCTGCAATGCCAGCAGCCAGAAAGCAGTGGTGAAGGGCGGGCAGAGAGCCTGGGCTGGATGTTCTCAGTTCCCTTCAGGTCACTGGTGGGTCATGAAATGGTTTAAGGAACAGCTCTACAGCTCTAAGAAACAGTAATAACTGAGAATTAACGCAGAAAACAGCAGGCTTTTTCAGCAAAAGCATCTAATTACTAGAATAAAATACATAGTGAAGGCAGGATAACTAGTTAACACCCTCTAGCTTTTCCTGCACCGTAATTTCTGGATGGTGAATGTGCTGGTTTATGCAGGTGAAAATTTAAACCCTGTAGCAACTGGCTGCTTAGCTGAGTTTTAAAACCACTAGCTTTGCAGCAGTATAGTTAACAAATCACTTGCTAATTACAGTAACAGTCTTTAAAACCTTATCCTTCATCTTAAGGAAGAAGAAAAGATTAACAAAATGAAAATAGAATCCAGAGTCCGAAAAGACCGTAAGTAACCGTACCTTTTTAGTGTGTAAGGTGGGGTTTAGAAAGCTTCTGTCACTCTTACATGCGAACCTCAACTCTTATGGAGCAATTTTGACTGGCTTGGTGCATCTTGGAGGGGGAATCTTTGTATTGTGAGCTATTTAGAAATTTAATAAAAATGGACTGCAGTTTCCAAGGAATTTTAAAAAATCTGACTAGCAAGAATTGAGTTCTAGCAGATGATGGTTAAAAGCAGACAGAACCCAGACTGCATGCAGCAACCTTTTTATCGCAATCAATAGCTTCCCTTTTTCTTGTAAGCTTTATTCTCGTAGAAAGCCTGGTTTGCAGCTGTGCTCTTTGCAGAAGCGTTGCCATTGCACTCTGCTCACCTGATGTGTTTGTTATTGATTTTAGCTTTCAAACACCTGAAGAAGGGATACTTAATCATGTATAATCTTGTACAGTTTTTGGGATTCTCTTGGATTTTTGTGAACATGACAGTACGACTGTTCATCTTAGGAAAAGGCAAGTAATGAGCACTATTTTATTTACCTGGGGGGTTTACCTTGGGGGTTTTGTTTTGGTTTTTTTAGTGTTGTTTTTAATACTTTCTAAATAGCGAAATCTAGAGGAAGACATATTTAGGAAACAAAACTGTAAACACATCGCTGACGCATGCAACAAAAGCCATCACAGTGTCAAGCATAAGAAAATCCTGTGCTCTTGTAAATCACAACTGCATATTCTGATGATTGATACTTGCACTCTGCCAAGATTGCTTCTAAAGAAACTGGTTGGAGCAAAACGTCTCGCTCGCTGCAATGTTAGTATTTTTGAAAATGAGCTGGGCAGAATATTTTGGGTTTGAGGCAAGAACGATTCATTCTATTAAGGTACAGCGCTATTGCTTTTTTTGTAAAGTAATTACTGAAACAGCTCTCGATCCTTCTGTGTGTGAAACAGAGCGCTTGAGCAATGTTTCTGGCCTGACTGCTGTGACTTCAAGATAAGGCCTATAAAGAAGTTACATAATTATGCATAACGTTATTTTCACATACAACTAGAATCCTGTTATCAAAAGCTATGCTGCCGCACCAGCTTCCTGAACGTGGAAGTTCCCTTGTTCTCTAAAATGGTTTCCTGCGTCTTACAGATTCCTTCTATGACACGTTTCACACTATTGCTGACATGATGTATTTCTGTCAGACCCTGGCATTAATGGAGATCATGAATTCGCTAATAGGGCTAGTCAGATCACCGTTGATACCTACTGTAGTGCAGGTAATATTTTAAGATTCTTCTTGCTCTTCCCATGTTTAAAGTAAATCTCTATTTTACACAAGTGTTGGGACTCTCCAAAAATAAGCGATACGACCTCACTGGCAATGGACTAGAGAATATATTATTCGAGAGGCAGGAATCTGTGCTTCCCAGTCTTAGCTGTGGCAGACTGTCTTCCTCCATCACCTACCTAAGATACTTCAGGACAACAAAAGCAAGAAGCGGCTGATGAAAAGTATGCGATTTTGATTTGGTGCCAGTGCCCTTTTTATCCTGGTTGTGGTTGTTGTGCATAAAAACCAGGGTAAATGATTTAAGACATGGTCCCTTGCATTGCACCTAAATACAGAGCAAAATGCGTGCTCATAAGCAGCAGGTCACAGCTCAGCTGCAGAGTTAGTTATGTGCTCAGCATATGTTTTGGGTGTGAACATATGTCCTGTGTGGTTTTGACAGCAAGGACTTGGTCTTTCTTTTGATGAAGAGTGTGACTGTTTCTTAATTTGTTTTTTTTAAACAGGTATTTGGAAGAAACTTTATTCTGTTTGTTGTCCTCGGAAGCTTAGAGGAAATGCAGAACAAACCTGTGGTGTTCTTCATATTTTATTTCTGGAGCATCTTTGAGCTGTTCAGGTTTGTGGGATTTTTCCTCTAGCAGGTGTGTACAGAGCAATATGGTTGTTCCCAAGAACTCTTTAAAGAAGATTTTGATCCTTGTACCTTTTGGAAGAGTGGCTCTAGTGCATTGGTCCCACAGGGTAAAATCTCCTTTAGACACAGACTATCGCAGCCTTCCTAGGTTGCTTCGTCTGCCAAAAGCTGGGACAAGGCTGGAGTCTGAAAATAGTACTACCCTGAACCTAGGGAAACCCGTTGCTATTCTCCTTGAGTGTTCTGTTGCTTTGACTTTCCATTAAGTGAGCTGCACTATGTGCTGTTTCTCTTTCAAAAGAAGTATTTTCAAAGGTTTATTAGGCAAGCCAGGCAGTTACCTTCCCCCATATGGTCAGAATGGCGACATTAGTTCTGTAAATGGCCAAATAAGAGTGTGTCCATCATGATCCATAGGAACAATTTTTTGAATACTCTTGTGTCATTTGGGAATTATGTTGACCATACAGCATATATATGCAAGACTAATTCTAGCAGCAGCTTCCATTTTAAACAGCGTCTGTTTCTTCTCACACTGAATTGGCTTTAGGTATCCATATTACATGCTTTCATGCATCGGTATTGAATGGAAACCACTAACCTGGCTCCGTTACACTGCCTGGATCCCTCTCTACCCCTTAGGAGGCTTGGCAGAAGGTACGTCCAAAAAAGACAGTTTAATAAATAATGAATTCAAGGCTAGGCAAACAACTCAATTTTTTTTTTTTTGGCTGCTGGACTTAAAAATAATAGAACAACAGATAAATGGACATTTGCTTTGAGCTGAATCAAATGTAAGCATTTTTGTTTTTCTTACTGAATCAAATATTTTTTTCAATTTGATGTGAAAAGAAGTCTTCCTTTTGGGCACTGGAGAGGAAAGTAAAGGCAACAAAAGGTTACCTGAACAAAGTGACCAAAAGGACGCTGCAGTCCATGCGAGCAGCACAGGATGACAATCCTCACTTGCCTCTGCTGATCCAAAGCAGCGTATTTGCCTTTGTCTGCTAGACCTGACTTGGTCAGCCTAGCTGGTTCATACCAGCTCCCAGATCTTGACGTTATCTTGTAAATCATTGCATAGGACAGGCGGGGGCCGATTCTTCCTCTGAAAGCAGCATAGCCTGTTCCGAGATGGGCACGGTGCTTCCCAGATAGGGCTCTGCTCCCTTTCTGCTTTGAGAGTGACTGCTCCGTGGAAGAAGCAGGCGCCTAGTGTTCTTGCTGTAGCCCCTCTGGGCGGGGGGCTTTACAGCGACCTCTTCTATCTTAACAGGTCGGGATTATTTTTGTTTATTTAAGAAGCGTATCACCGCTCAGCTTCTAGCTGTAAGAAATTCGTTGTGATCATACCTGTCAGAACCTGTTTCTGTGAGCCAGGAGTAGGCTTGGGCATTGCCCAACTCCAAGCACAGGAAAGACTATGCCTGTTTCATTGCTGTGGGTATTTCTGCACGGTAAATACTGCTGGCACGGGCCCTGCAGGCTACAGCTGTGTATGAGAACAGTGTCTCACCAGGCAAATTCACTGTGCTTAGACTTTCATAGCTGAACTGCCTCACCTAGCTGCTTTCCATTATTCTGCATGTTTAAAGAAAACAGCTTTAAAATTGGTATAATTAATGAGAGCTAGCAAAGAAGAAGGGAATATCCTGAAAAAGTTGGTGTGGGCTGGGCAATTGTGTATTTTATCTGTGTTTGATAATGATGGTGGCCTTTTGCTTTCAGCCGTCTGTATCGTTCAATCCATGCCAATCTTCAGTGAAACAGGGAAATTTAGTCTGGGATTGCCAAATCCACTGAACGTCACAATCCAGTTTTCATTTTTGCTTCAAATATATCTTATAGCCTTGTTTTTAGGTAAGATGTTTAATTGTATTTCTCACTATTGAAGTAAAAAGGCCACTTTCCTCTGAATAAGTATATTTTTCAAAGAAAATTAAATTCCTGCATCTTGGGGATCATGGCAACACAAAATTGCTTGCGGTTAAGCGTTATCCTTGTTGCTTGTTTATGTAAATTTGTTGGTGATGGAGGGGAAGAGACCTACAATTAGCACTGGTTAGCCCCCCAAGAGGGAGACCTTGGTAACAAGTTAGCAGCATTATCTGCTGATCACTTGGGTCAAAAGAATAATTTTTACGTATATTTATAACCTCAGTATACTTAGTTTCACCTTTTACATGGTATTTGAGCTTTGGAATGATTTAGTGGAAATCTAAACGTAATTTCAGATTAAAGCAATGTTTAACTAAACTGCATTATAATCACTAATGCAACATGAACTCATGTTTTTCCAGGAAACAATATAGAAGGCTCTTTAAATAGTAGAATATTTAAAGAAGAATGGTGCTTGATACATATTTGGTTTCTGGTGTTACATTTTTAAACATAAGTTAACTTTGTAGTGTGCACACCCAGTATGTCTGGATATCCACAACTCAGTAGAATCTAACCTAGAATTTTAATCTGAACTTTCACTAGATTTCTCCCTTTCACAGACATTGCTTAAAGAATAGCTTTAATCGAGTTTCACTCTGAAATACCTGCTTGATCCTTCCGCAGCTCTGCACAGCCAGTGTTGCAGCTTTTTAAAAGTGACAAACCAAACTTCTGAGCAGCCCGGTACCAAACAGCCTGTGCAGCAACTCCTGCCTCACCCAGCAAGAAAAAAACTTGCATTATATTTCAAGGCTATACACACCCTTAAACCATTGCTTTTTTGTGTGCTGATCTGTTTGTTTGGGTTTTTGTTGTTGTTTTTTTTTTAAATTTGGCACAGCCATCTAGCATTAAAAAGATGCAATAACGTTCTACCTGAACATTTTGTTCTTTTTCAGGGCTATTTGTAAATGTCCGTCATCTCTACAAGCAAAGGAAACAGCACCTCAGACCAAAGAAGAGAAAGATGAAGTAAAGGAGGACTGCAATGCTTTCTTATCTAACTTATCGCAATGACAAGATAAGCCTCTAATTCTTACGGTTTTACCCACTGTAATGTAAAGAATTTTGTAAAATTCAATGATCACGCTAGATTTCATGATTTCATAGTGAATTCAGGTAACATTCCATATACTGTATTTTGTTCCCTTTCAATCATGTATGCATGGCATTTACCATTGAACAGTAACATTTAAACTTGTATCCTGTCAACTACCGTATTAGAAAGAAATCCTGTGATCTGCATATAATATGCTTATAAACAGTGGAGCAGCACTAAATAGAAATAGTGTTTATCTTTTAATTGGATATTTGCTCTTTCAATATTGCATGCAGATAGGGCTTCTGATGTTGGGATATACTATTAGCTGGCCCATGCTGTTCCTAGGGTGCATTTTGATGGCAGGAGGAACACAGCCCAAGACCACTGTGAACAGCATTTGGGTGTTTATTAACGGCAAACTTGCTCGGCACATACCCCCCCTTTTCTTCTGCAGCGTACTGATGCTGCAGAATTGAAACTGGAAGTAGCTAATGTCAATTTAAACGCTACCAACTTAGTCTGTTTCTAGTTTAGCCTTAACAGAATAGGAGCGCTGTGTGGATCCTAGCATTCCTGTAGCAACACATCCTTATCCAGTCATTAGGGAAAGGAAGCTGCCACTCTGTGACATGGTCAGTAATGCTTTCCTGGCTGGTAATGCAAGCGCTGACACATAACAAAATAAGGAAACATAGGTACCAGCTTTCTCCTAGCACGTGAACCCCAACAGAACTCCATCCCACCCAGGCAAAGGGAAAATGTGGAACTGTCATGGGAGACCGGGCTCCTCTGATCATTCCTGGCAGGGCTGTAGCTCCTGTATTATTTCTAGCCTTCAGAAAGGCAGTAAAGATTGCTTTGCTACTTAAACTTAGGGGTGCAGCTGAGAATTTGGTGTATATGCTTTGTTGGCTGGCCCCTGGTGGGATGGAGCAGTGGGTCAAAATAACTGTGTATTATTTTGATAGCGTGTATCAAATCTCAGTAAGGGAGATCCCACACAGGGTTTGAAGGGACCCTTTCCTCTGTGCTTGCTTTAAACAACAGCAACAACAAAGAAGACAAGCTCCCCCCCCACGTTCCGGGACATCTACTCTCTCACCTGGAAACCTCTGTTTCAGTTGACTTTATTTCAACATGCCCTTCTTCACACCTAGCCTCCCATTGTCAAGTCCAGATCCCTCTGGCCTCCTGAATCCAGTTTAGAAAATGTACAAAAAGTTTGCTCTAAACCATATTGTGGTTATGAACAGGTTGGTTCACATTAACTGCCACTGCCCCCAGGGCAATGCAAAGCAATGCCAGCAATCCAGAACAGGCAGTGAAGTTGAGAGTAGCTTAGTGCCATGTTACTATTTATCTTTTTCTACTGTAAAACAGTATGAATCCTCCAGAAAAGTTATTTTTTTTATATTAAAGGTAACAAACAGCTTACTGTTTGCGATAGGGACCCAGTGATTGTTACTGTAAAGGAAGGGTAATAGCATTATATGGAGATTTTACCAAAGAACTGGTACAAGCTCCGCACTGCATTTCCCAAACGTGTTCTGTCAACAAGAGGAATGATGCAACTTCTCTTTAGGGATACTTGAGGCTCGCACTCAAAGGAGAGTGCAGCTTACTTTACTTTACTCAGAAAGAGTTGAGCATTATTTACACACTTGATATTTCACTATAGCACACATTGTACCTATGTCTGAAGTATGTCAAATGATTGAATTAGCTGAGTAATGGAACAGCAAGGATCACTTTCATATTTTAATTTCTCCACTGGGCATTTAAACTTCTGTTTGTGAAATCCGTATGTATTCATACATGGTATTTCTCAGTGAACCTGTGGTACCTAGTGCAAGCTGTCATGGATCTTACACTACTGAATTTTAGTCCTTCAGAAAGAATGTGTTTCTATTAATAAAGATTTACAACCAAATTTTGCTTTAGTTCAGTTGTTTGTTCTTTCCCTGAATGCTAGAAGTCGTATAATTTATCATTTAACTCTTGTGATAAACAGCTGGGAGCCGAGCCTTCACTAGGTCGATGTTTTAGGCCACACAGCCTAGTTGCTATGAAAATGGAACAAATCCAACTTAAGTTTTCATGAAGAATTACTCTTTATTAATATTACACAAATAAAAAAACCTTGTCTCACAAGATTAAGTTACTTTCAGAAGCATAAGCACTGCAATGCCAGTGATAACTCTCATTACGGCAATACAGACTGGCTTTCAAGTTGGGCATAAAATTAGTGACGACACCCTGAAATTAGCTGTGTATCTGATCTTGCACAGTGATTCTCACACATTTTCTTTGGACTAATCAAGTCGGTGTATAAAGTGTAGTAGCTGCCTTTTAGGATACTTTTACCAGTAAGTTATGTAGTAACCACATTTTGGGGAGGCCAAAAGCCACGAGGACTCTGCTGCCTATGATGGCATTTTCTTTCTCTCCTCACACGCACTGAATAACTTCCACCCATCATCCAACACAGTAATTGACTTTGGGACACTTCCCACAGTTTCCAGGTCTGACTAAAGCCACCACAAACGAGCTACATTTATTTAGAGAGCACTGATGCAGGTAAGGGACCCTGTTTTGATAGGAAGTTCTCCAAACAGTAATTAAACAGGCCCTAGAAAGTAAACAGGACAAGAAAATTTGAGCCACTTGAGTCTTAAATCTATAGAAGTTCCCAAGATGGAGACTTCACATTCTTTCAGTGCTGCTACTGGAAAAGTCTGTCTGCAGTGGAGCAATGTTATGATCATAGGCAGCATATTCCGACGCTCCAGTACTTGCCACTTTAAGCTGCTGAGCAGCATGTGTGAGCTGAAACGCTGCATCAGGATGAGCCGTGTCGGGAAGCAGGGTGCATTCCCGCTCCAGCATGTCTGCCACGCCTTTCAAGAGGTCCAAAAAGCCAAAGGCCAGAGCTGCCTTTCGTAAACGATTAAGTTCCTGCAAAGAAGGAAACCCCCTTTTAAAGCCATGGTAAGCCTTTACATAAAACGTGGTTTTCTTACTTCTTTTTTTAAAGGCAAGCTTATTCACTTAGAGGAAAATAACCTGAGTGATCAGTACAGCTGCTGGAAACTGCCCAGCTGCTCACGAGATAATGCTTCAGGGCTGAAGATGACAGTGGCACAACTAAATAGCTGGTTTTCCCTTGATCCCTTCCTACAAATCTCCACTTCTCCCTTTTCCCTTTGTGCATTCAGCTATTGCACCTGCCTGTTTTGTCTGTGTCCCAGCTGGGGTGGCCTCCAACTTAGGCTTCACTGACTGCTGCCTTTAACCACGGTGTCCAGTAAAATGTATATATGTTGATTTTTCTTCGCTATAAACTGACAAGTGCTTATGTGCATTTAAGCAGGGTATTCATTCTTGAAGTCTCTGGGGGCTACAATAACAAACTGCTTCAGCACTAAGCTTACATGAGGAACAACAATTACCTCCAGCTACAGTCTAGATTATGGATGATTATGATGCGGCCAAATGTGCCTGGAATTTTGTCTTTGTCTGCTTCAGCTGTAGAAAAAATGTAGGAGACATTTTCAGACTCAGAATGACATCTGTGTTCCCAATTCCTCTCTGATCCCTCAGTTTATTTCTGCCTGGACAACAGCATAAAATCTGCAAAAAAGTTCACCATGGAAGTAGCAGGGATCATGAGGGGCACCTGTAAACATGGCACATCTACGCCACCCTGCCAGAGAAGGTGGTGGCAGGGAAACCAGACCCCCTTGTCTCACCTTAACTAGTCTGTAAAATAGACCCAGGATGTCTCCTTTACAGAACCATGCATGTTTTTGAAGAGCCCTACAAGTCTGCACAGAACATACCACAGACACAGACAGTAGGTGTTCCTCTGTCAAACGCACCACTATCACTATGGATCATACGTGGGCCAGCCTGAAATGTTACTCACTTTATAGAAGGTTTGAGTCTTTTCAGGGAGTTTCCTTGCATTTCTCAAGATCTTCTGTACATCTGTCTGCAGAAAAGAAAAAAAAAATATAAAAATCTTGGCAACTGCTGGGGAAGCTGCAGAAAAAATCCTCAACTATTTATTGATAAATTATCCTGACCATTGACAAGACTGCAGCTCACAAAGGCTGAAACATAAATGGTAATTATACTAAATCCAATAAACTAAGCCAGATGCTACACTGGAGACAGAGCTTTTATTAAACAAGCTATGCTTTCTGATTGCATTTTAATCATGACATTTGAAAGAGGCGGTGTTTATAAAAATGAAAGAAAAGCAATAAAGCAATTACATTAAACGGACAAGACACACACAGACTCCACTTTGCTGGTAAGATGGCTACTGCTGATGGAAGTAAAGCATCAACTCCAAAACCTGTATCATTACCTGGAGGCCACTTGGTTTAATCCATACTGTAACATTCTGTGCGTAACTGCGCTTGTTCTTGGGTTGCAAGGGGAAAGGACTCTTATTGTCATCCTCTCCGTAAGGATTTTCTTTCGCATCTGGGGCGGGGGGCAAGATAATAAAGAGAACTTAACAACTAAGACTTGGCAACGTCATTCACACAAGAAAACACTGAATGTGTAAGTTATTCAAATGAGCATGACTAGTACCTGAAATAGGTCCAAGCTGTGCCATCTTCCCCAGCCAGGGAAGGGGCTCAGGACCAGGTTCAAAGAGCGACATCATGAGGTTTGATTTCTTCTTGCTATCAGCTTGTGAATAGAGCATTCCATACCACTCTGGCCTATTGAAAAGAGCAAATCCCAAAGGCTGAAAATCTTCCACGCCTCTTTGCCCAGAATTTGCCTCCCTCCCACTCTGTAGAGGCTCACTATTTGCAATTTGTAGTGGCAGAAACATATCCACAATTAAAAACCCACAGCTTTGTCTAGCAGTGCAGAGTTCTGTACAGAATACAGATATAAATAAGCATAATTTATAAATAAAGCATAAATGAGCAAAGTAAGAGATTTTTCAGGCAGACATCCAGCTCCATACCCCAACTGGACGACAGCCACCATGCCTTCCACTTTCAGGCTGCCATGTAATAAAACGCAGAAGTTGGGGATTTTCCCGGCAATCTGATTAGCTGAATTCTCATCTTCGGTGTCATCTGTGATCCCAGGTCCCACCTCATCGCCTTCTGGGGAAGAATAAAAGCAAACAAAGAGACAACATAAGAATAAATTCAAACACACTAGTTCCATTTCCATGACACCACCCTGTATTTTCTGCCATGCAAGAGCTAATTAATACTTTTGTAGAACAAACAGCTGCTAAATGAACTGTTTGGGCAAAGTATCTAAAGTATCTAAATATTCCACTGCATCCTACTCACAAAACAGAGTTACCAAAAACCTGCAAATAAAACCTCAGCTTTGAAGAAACTAGAAGTGAAATAAAATGGCACCAACAGTCTGGCAACAAATACATGTCTGCTTCTGAACCAAAAGCATCCTGACTTTCAAGTCCTTCTCTCCTATGCAACTTGTGGTCATTATGAGAAACTTACTATGTTTTAGCAGCTGGAATACAGCCGTGATTTAACTTAATATCTTCTAAGGTGAAAGGCCTAGCAGGATAAGAGTGTTAAGACAGAGATGAAAGCATATCTGGAGCTTTCATTCTTCTTTACCAAGAGAAATCTCACTTTCTCTTTGTTCTGCTCCAAGGTCATGACAAAAGGAAAGGGGAAGTCCTTCTTATCACAGGCTGATGCACACAAGTAGCTGCAAGTCAGTAACACGCTTAACCATCCTCGAAGCCTACACCAGTCATTTGTATAGACACATATCTACCTGGCCCCAGTGAGCAGCAATTAATGCTCAAGTGCAACTGAGCAATCTAGTTGTGACTAAGATCAGATTTTTCACAACAACAAATCATTCCAAGAACCAATTAGATGCAGGCATTAAATATTCAGCTTGCACCACGTATTTCATGGCCCGTAACTATTTTTAGCTTTAAGTTTAGCATGTTCTATTAATAATGATGCTACGAGGACACTGTTCCCTCTATTAACTTTCTACAGAACACAGTATTCAAAAAAAGAAAGAGCTTGTGTTCAAGGTTTTAATCTTAATGTAACCACACAAACACGTCTTTAGAGACATCTGGCATTTTGATAAAGCATAAAACCTGTGCTTCTAGTCTAAACCACCACAGACATTACAAGGGAAGCTTAAAGCAGTTTTTGCTAAAAGAAACAAAACTTGCTCACCTCTGTTCAGTGCAATGGGCAGTACCAAGTGTCTGGACAAGACAGGAGGGCTAGAAATGTCAGCTATATCTACAAAACCAACGATTTCTAAATCTGTGGGGAGAGAACAGGTTTAAGTCAGATTTGGAAATAGCTGAAGTGTATTCAGAGTCAATTTAACATTACCACTTCTTACACCACTAAGTTTTCTGAAGCAGTGACTAGAGGTAGCACAACAGAGCCCCAACCTTGACTGGGGTTTCTAGGTGTTAACAAGATACAAACATTCACATAATACCACAACACTTCAAGATGAGAATGTAACTTTCATCACACACATACTGCTGTCCGTGAACTGTGCTGCTAGACAAACACAGAATTGTGCACATTGTTTTTTACACTGTACACCATCCATTGCCATTTTATAAATTCAAAAGGAGAGAAAACAAAGGACTAAACCAAATCTACCAGCTTCAAAGTGGCATCACAGAATCTGCAGGAATTCCCATCAACACTCTGGCAGGGTTAGCCCCAATGGGGCATGTTCTCAGGACTGGGAAGACCGAGTTATGGTTCTTGAGTTTTATATGCATGCTGGAAGTTCAAATGCATCTCCATCTCATACAGAGTTGTGGACATTTGCTGGTAAAAGATTGAGGCAGCCATGACCTTCATGCTCAGCCTTGTCCGATTTCCTCTCCACTTCTTGGCTGCAAGAAGTATCGTATCAGGTTCACATCTGTCAGCCATGTGAAGGTTTTGGTGCGTGGCTTAGGACTAGCCTTTGACCAACTCTACGCTAGCAGAGGTGTAGAGAGTACCTGCTTTGTGAACTCTTCCCTACAGGAAGCATGGTTACACATGGTGTGCTCTAGCTACGGACACAGGTCCATATGTGTTATGGCACAGTTACAAATTCAATGCGTTTCCAACCTGTACTGCAGCTGGAACTGGGGAGCACAGTCTTCTCCTTGACAGCCCAAGCAAAGGTCCTGGCCCAAAAGCAGTTCAACTGATTTTTCTCATAGCTGACCAACGAAACCTTGATTAAAGCCCTGGAGGAATTCAGGGGCTGAGCACACCATACGCTGCATTTTAATGCACACAGAACAAAATTTCCTTCATGCCAAATTCCCATCTTTGGAATGACAGGAGGAACTCTATGACTGAATGACTCTCCCTCATCAAGACACACTGCATGCTCTTTTTCTTTGCTTTTGCTATTTTGGTACAGACGCACTCATTCCTATTTAAACAGTATGCAGCTACAAATACGAAGTGATCACACTCCAAATGAGATATGTTTTTCTCTTGTAGATTTAAAAAAACCCAAACAAATCAAGGCAATCTTGGTGGCAGTGATTTATGGGTTGCAGTTCACTTCCTTGCAAAATATCACCACTGTTGTGTCCTTATTCACGTGCAAGTTGTGCACATTTTGTTGATGAGCACAGAAAAAAAGGAAGTCTGCAGGACAGATCCAGGAAATTAAATTGCCAGTAGAGCTAGAAACTCACAAAAAAGAAATTATCCGAAAGGACACCTGGGCATATGACCTAACCAAGTCACTCTCTTGGCGCTTCCCAAATAGCGCAAAGCCAGCAGGAACTCCCATCAGCTCCCTTGCAGAGTTAGCCACATTGGGGTGTCACTGAGGGTGCCAACCTTCAGCTCAAGAGCCACAGCGCTCTACTGCCTGGCTGGAAAGAACAACCAAATGCATGTGGCCAAGTGCACTGCTGAGGAGCTGAGAGCAATTTTGATGCTACAGTTCAAATTTGGTTCTTAAGGCAAAGCAGTGAAGTTCAGTGCATTCTCTCCAAGAAGTGTACGTAGCCATTTGCAAGTCACAGGCATGGGCTATCTCCAAACTCCCTGCTGTTCACGGGTGCAGTGCCCCCTAATCGGAGGGCTGAGAAAGGTCTTCTTTGCACTGTTGTTTTTAAAAATAGCTTAGTGTTGGTAAGAAGTGCCAGGATGACAGACAAACTATAAAGACAGGAATTGCATAAATCTCAACCTTTACTTGTGCTGCCTCACCAATTCTTCTCAACTTGACTCCTAGTGGATTCCTTGAAGAAACCTCCAGAAAGATGCTAGTTTGTCTCACCTGATAGTACAGAGTCTTCCTAAGAAAGGCAACTCTAATACAAAATGCAGCCCCTTCTCCAACACACCTCTCCTATCCTTCATGAAGCTTACGAGGGTATTCGCGGAAAGCAGCCCGTGGCTGTCTTCCACGGTCCTTGCCCCTAGAAATTGGCACGCTGAGCTTTCAAAGTGCCTCTACCCTACTCCAGTCCGTTTACCAGGTACACATGGCTGAAACAGAATGAGGTTCTTGTCCCCTGGTGCCACATACACCAAAAATTACACAGTCAGCAACTGATCCTTGCAGAGAGAAAGTGGATGAAACAGTAACTACACAGGATAAGAGGTGGTAGTGAAAAGGTAGAAATCAAATGGATTTAAGCAAAAGGCAATCAAAGATTTGTTACCTGTATTAATTGCTTTAGGGATGGGGTCTATTTCCTCATCTATAATGAAAGGTTCTGGTCTGGGAAATACTTGCACATCAGATGTTAAGTGGCCACACTTGAGAACAGCATGGAATGGTGTATAAGCCAGGTCTATTAGCTTTCTAGAACACAATCAGTTATTATTAAGGAAAACATAATACATATCAAATGAAAATAGTTTGTCTAAAGCACACTAACCAAGCTCCCAAACCTCTTTTTTTAACTACAGTTAATTCAATAGTTCTAGCATTGCTAAATTACAAAACAAAGCAGCATATTATCACACTGATGGCAAACTAACAATAATTCTGGAAATTAGTATCTTCTATCTGCTAATGGTAAACAGGCGCTATGGTTTGTTACAGAATGATTAAAATAAATATTGACCTTAACCAGTGAAGGTCAAGGCGAAAATACAGTTAACAAGATCGTAAACTAAAAGAAAAAAAGGTTAATTAGAACACCCTGTATCATCAGATTTCCTGTTATATTTGTTTTCTTTTACAGATACTAACTGGAAACCTTCACAAAGGCATATTATCTACAAGTCTACTAACCCAAACATCGACTGTACATTCTTCAGGCAAAGGGGTCCATCAATGGTGAAAATTTGCCCTTCCCCATTGTTTAAATCTATGAGCCGTTCCAGGCAGTCTAAGGAATCCGTGCTTTGAAGCTGTAAAAAAATAAAGTGAAATGTTTTTGTTAGGTTTTCTTTTTACTCTCTTTTTATTAACCAGCACGTTTTCAGAAAACATACACAACACAGCAAAAAGCATCTGATTGGATGCTATCATGATTTTTTGCTATCTCACTCCTTTCTCAATAAACCGACATTCTTGGTCTCCCAGGAAATGTTCTCCCTACATTGCATTTATATTAGACCAGATGCAGCATTTGGCCTAGTAACAAATAATCACAGAATATCTTGTGTTCAAGGGACCCATAAGGATCATCAAGTCCAACTCCCAATACATTGCTTTATCATGTTAGGTTCTGCTTTGAAAGCAGGTTCAAGCAACCAAAAATCCCAGCAGCTCAGTCTTCAAGAGCACAGGAATGCCTTAACTAGTATAACACTCTATTGGTAATGCTAAGTTTCCAGCTCCTTCAGGATAATATAATTTTTAGGAGGGAAGGCAGATATAATTCTTTTTGAGAAGTTCTTAGAGAATGCTTATGAAAGCACCTAAACTTATCAGTAATACAAGATTTATTTTAAACATTTTCCCTGTTATTCTGATGTGTAAACAATGCTTCAATCCATCAGCTTAATCAAGAGGATCATCCTTGATAGAGACCTTGAAGCTGAAATATCTATCGCGTGCCTAAGTAGAAAACCCTTCTGTGATAGACAGAAGAATATAGGCGTCAAGTCAAAAGCAATGCTATTAATAAAACCTAATCTAAGGAACTTTAGTCTAT
Source organism: Balaeniceps rex (assembly GCA_013401315.1). Lineage (NCBI taxonomy): Eukaryota > Metazoa > Chordata > Aves > Pelecaniformes > Balaenicipitidae > Balaeniceps > Balaeniceps rex. Next base: position 24,828 of record VYZW01039292.1, on the reverse strand, counting down.
ATAGGCTTCTTTTTAAACATTTTTATTCAACAGAATTCTAACTACTGTGAAGATTTTTAAAGCTGGTACTGAGATTTTCAAGGTACTTGAAGAGAAAGAAAACATTCACCTTTCCTTCAAAAGGGAATTTGGTTTGAACACTGGCTTAGAGACTTTAGAATTTTCCTCACTCACATTTCTAGGTAAAGCTATTGTTGTTTTAAGTGTTGAGCATCTTTGCAATAGAAGTATTTTATTCAAGAGTTTACTTGTAGATTAAGAAAAGACCCAAAAACTATTCAATGTAATTAATGCAGTAAGGGTAATAATATCAACAGAGAAATAAAAATTACATAATATTCCCCAGGGAGAAACTGACACAATTTGTAAAGATTATAATAATAATGCAATAGTAGTAGATAATAATAGTGCAATAATAAACTTTAAAAGAGATACTACAGTTAAATTTCACCAACTAACACTAAGCACCGGAACGTCAACTAAACTTTAAAACTGAGCACGAGAACATCAAAGTATGTTTTGTGCTGACCTGATCATTAGTTCAGAGAAGAACAATAATTATCTAAGGTAACAAAGAAGAAGGCGTGTGTTAAAGACATCACCTCTTCGAGATTTGCCATGCACATGACATACAACTTGGATGGGAATGGGAAAGGCAATGGAAACCGGTTGCTTTCACTTCGCTGGTTGTGAGTAGCTAGTGAGTGCCGTAGGGAGCCTCTGCCGATCCCCAAGCAGCCATCAGTGACAAGAACAACCTTGAATGAAAGAGGACAGATTAGCATTTCCACGTAAAGACACATTTCCATCTGCAGAGGGCAACTATACACCAACACATCTCGGTAGGCTTCCTAGCAGCACGCACTTCTATACTGAAAATCCCTGCTCACACGGGGATTTCCTCCACTGAGCTGGGGAAAGAACTGCGAGTAACATTTCCAGAAACACGGACATAAATGAGAAATTGAAGATTTAACCATTGCAATTTAAACTATGGGCACGGTAAATATACATTTTGTTGTAATTAGGCAACTGCACTAAAATTTAAATTTCATAGCCAGAAACACACCATGCTGTGCATAAACATGGCCATTTTTAAGTGTACGCTACAAGAACAGTGGCGAGACAGCCAAAAAGCCAGCCTGCTGCTGATGGACTCAAGAACTTTGGGTTTATTTTCAGATGGAAGATAAAGGCCAACTATGACCATTTCTTCTGCAGAATCTGGAGGGCGACCCAACTTCTGCTACAAGCCACAGAAGCTGTACAAAAGGTAGCATTAATTACCCTAGCTCTTTGCAAACAAATACACCTGCAGTATGCTCACATCCTGCAGCAGAACTATTAAAGCAAAAATACGCATTTTTCCATTCAGTTGCACGTCCAAAGTCACTCCTTGTAGAAACCTGCACTAATAGATTACGCTGAATAATGGAACTATTTACACTCAGCTGAGACCCAGTCATTTCCAGAGTAGTAAAACAGCTGCTCTTTCAACACTGCACATCAACGGCAGGCATTATTTTTGGCTGAGATGTAAGGAAAATCAAATCCAATTGAAACTCAATGTATATCTACTACATCCAGATTTGTATTCTCCCTTGCTCCTCAATCTCTCTCTTTTGCAGTCTCTCGAGCTACCATCTGAACTGTTGCTCACCTGTAATGTTTTTCGCTATTACAAGACTCTGCACAGTACATTCCCCACTGCCTTTCATCACCCCATCACCTGAAGTTCCAGTAAAACGAGCCACGACACAAATGTGAGACCAAATCACTGAGGTCTAATCTATGTTTGGTTTTTACACCTTTCTAGTTCTTTGCTTTGAACGTCTGCTTTTCCAAGGTGCCTTTTATCCTTGTTAGAATATGAAGCATTGCCTAGACAATAAACCTCTACCTTTTTTCTTCTTAAGGAATATTGCTTGAGACATCTTCCTAGTTCACGGAGCTGCAAAACTACTGAACTTAAATCCTAACCCAAAGAGCAACAGGCTCGTAAGTGTCTCAGAAAACTGAGGGCTAAAAGCAGACTTTGCCATAAGAGGCAGCAAATTCAGAAGACTGAGAGCTGCAAGGGCTGAATGAAGTGTGTGAGCAGATGCAAGCCAAATGGCTTATTAGGGAAAGGCGGCAGATCAAAACACACTCAGCAGTAGTCCCATGCTGTTGCTTGAGACCTGGAACTGTTACAAGCCCTGGAAACCATCAGGTACTCGAGGAGAAAGGTTACCGCATGTGTGACTATACCCTTTCAAAACAGACTGAGGCTCCTGGGACAGAAGATTGCATCCAGATGAAATGCCAAGCCTCCAAAATAGTACTCTTGGGCCAGATTTTATAATCCTCTCCACTACAATAACACACTGGACAGGAAGCAGCCTAGTTTTTTGCTGCTGAATATTTTAATAAAGATCACCTTCTGTTCATATTCCAGATACATCCAAAATACTAATTCTTTGTCTTCCTGTAGCACCAGCATGCCTGAGAGTATTCAAAGTTTCCAAATTACATTTACATTTCCATCTGCAACTTACAGGGAGTACTAAGTATACGCTAGATCCTAAGAACAGTGAAATCAGTTGTACCTGGCAAGGAATTGCTGCACCCCATTCCTGCTGGACAATATTGCAAACCCCCAGCAGCGCTGACTCTAGGCAGGTTTTGTCATAATCATCCATGTTACTCAGGGCTTCCTGTAAAGACAAACACCACTGTCATTGCTGGGTGAAATATCACTACCAGGAAACATAGAAAAGTTATTCACAGTTCTGTGGTAAGTCAGGATGTTTGCTTTGCATTGTAACACAATGCAAAGTGCTATGTTCTTAGATATGACTGCAAAGTTAAAAAAAAAAAAAAGAAAAGAAAGAAAAATGTAAGAAATAGTGAATGACATCATGAGACAACAATGAAAGCAGACTTTGAAGAAAACGATAATATTAAAAACACAGCTCCTTGGGAGAAAAAAAATCCTTTGCATGTCTCAAAGAAACAGTAAAGTCAAAATTTGAAGCAACATCTAACGTGAAACATTTAGCTTAGAAAATCCTCCCACGTGTCAGAGCAACTTTAACTTCTCCGAGATTCAGAAAGTAGGCCACAAGGAGCTTGTCTTACAAAAACTCTCTGGCAAAGAGTAACAGAATCCAAAACTCGTATCTGCATCCTGTTTCTATAACCATAAGCCAGCTTTTCTCCTTAAAGTGAAAACTTCACACTTAACACAGCATCCTAAGAAGGGTGCAGCTGTAAAACTAACATGCTAGAGGAGCTTGGCTGGATTCTTGGCTTTCAGAAATTCCTCAAATGAACTCTTAGGGAGGGGAAAATAATGCAAACATAATACACTGGTATTCATCTGCTAAAATGCAAACATAACAGAGAATATCTTTTAAAATCTGTATGTCTCACAACTGACAAACCTAGACCATGGTGCCCTGTGACAGTGACATATCATTTTGTCTCCATACTACATATGATAACCAGATACATATGTACAACTTTTACTGGATTCAGAGACTGTCAGTGCCTTACTGCATTCACAGGAAATTTCTTTCTTGGACTTCATCCTTTCCATTTTCTCCCAACCTCCCATCACATCTGCGAGGCCTAAAATCACTTTATTCTCATTCTTGCCCTGCTTCAACTGGTACACACTCTTAAAAGCATCTCCTGTCTACCAATTCACTTGACTCAAAACCTTTCTAAATGGTCCTGCCTGCTGCATCATTTATCAAGAGCAAATCAACAACTACAGACAAAAACATGAGTGTCACAGAACCACTAGCATTTTGAAGAGCTTCATCAGGCAGCCCTTTCCTCCGTCTTTTAACTTAAATAACCACACTCCAAAGGTCACCTTTGTACATTTGTGAAGTACCTTTGTACGATTTGTGAAGTAGCAAAACGTTTTAAACGCATTGATTTCACCTATCCTTAAAATAAGGATAAAACACTCAATTCAAGACATTGTGCACAGGATGACATGAAATCACACGATTTCACCATGATTTGGAAACAGGGGTGGGTTTTTGTTTTTTTTTTAAAATGTTGACAGCTTACTGCTTTTGTGTTTCACGCAGCCTACCTGCAGCGTGTTGTAATCTCTCGTAAAGGGCACCATCAGCTCCCAAAGTGACGAAAACACCACCAAGGCTGTGAACTCCAGCTTGTAGTTGGTCGCCATGTGCTCGAACAGCATGGTCAGGCCGTGGACAGCCAAGTGTTTCCGCTGGTACTCCTCGGAGCCCTCCACCGACACTGGCCGTGTCATGGAGAGCGACACGTCCATCACCACCACCGTCGGCATGATGAGCTGCTCCTCTCTGCTACCGTCGCGGAGAACAGTGATCCCCTGCACGGAGGGGGAAGAAAGACGCCACACATGATTATTGAAGCTGCAGTTATGAGGCGATGCATCCCGCCTTTGCGCACTGACCCCACTGTGCGGCGGGGGAAGCGACAATTACCCTTTTGCCCCGCAAAACGCGGGATTTAGCACAGATTAAGTCAACAGATCTGCTCCTGAACTACACACAGCATATCCAAAGGGTTGTAAAGGCCTGGAAACGGCGAGCGCGGCCAGGGCTGAGCCTCGATGAGCGAAAGGGAGCAGCAGGGGCACCCCCAGGGCCGAGGAGAGGCCCGGGAGCCCCAGCAAGGAGCCGGCCCTCCCTCCCAAGCCTTCCTCCTCAGCGGACCCTGAGAGACAGCCCCCGGGGACCACTCGGGGTGTTTCGGTGGGTGAGAGAGGAGTGAGGCCAGAGGGGGAAGGGAAACGGTGTCGCTCCGCTCACCCCCAGCCCGCCGTGCCGCCATGGGTCCGTCGCAGAAAGCGTCCCCCCCGGAACGCCGCGGCCGAGGCGGGAAGGGGCCCGGCCGCGGCTGCCTCCCCACACAGCCTCTCCCGCAGCAGGCCTCCCCGCGGGGGGCGGCTGGAAAAAACGGTGTTTTTGGCAGTAAAAGCAGGAGAAGTCTGTAATACTGCATACATTAGGGAAAGCGGTTCAGGTAGATGCCAGTATTGTGGAAAAGTACTGCCACGATAAAAAAGACTGCTGTGCGTAGCGAAGAGTTTGTGAATAAGCACCCCAGCTGGCTAGCGGACCTCCTTCTCCCGGTTCTGTAAGTGTGGGAGTAGGGATGGGGGGTTCAGTAAACTCCACTGCAAAGCTTGGATGTACCCCTGCGAAACTGTCCACTCAGACAACAGTTTGCTTTAAAATTATCAACTCATCATGTTCTAATTCCCCTGTGATCGATCTGCTGATCGGGTTTTTATGACCATCAAATCTTTGGCCAGGAACGTTATTATTTCTCCCTTTGTGGAGCTGCACCGTATCAGTGCCATTCAGTACAAAGGAGTTCACCATCCTCAGGTTGCTCTGCCCGCGCGTGGGGCCCTGCAGCGTCCCTCTGCCACGGTGATCGTGGTGCAGGAGCTGAGGGGTTTTTCCAGGAGACAGCGAGTTTTAAACCTCCCTCTGGCATTGCAAAGTAGACTCATATTGTGGCAAAGGCCAGCAGAGCTGCTTGTCTGGCCTGTCAGCTGTACAGGATGCCTCAAAATGAAGCTACCTGCAAGTTGTCTCGTTTAAGTGACCGCTGCTCCATGCCGAGGAGCGGTGCGATTTACGCCTGCTGCTCCCTTCCATAGCTGCCGTGCGAATGATACGTGTCTCACAGTTGGTGCTTTCATCTGGTGGTTTGTAACGGAGATAATCGCCTGCCCTCATACTGAGAATAACCTGTAGTAGCAGGCAAAGATATTGGCTTCAGAGATAGACCCAAATCTATACAATACTATTTAATCTTCTTAGGGACTGCAGGTATTAAACTGGATTGGCTATTCCTCCAGTAATATGTCCTTCACATCTGACCCTCTCTTGTATTAGAAGTCCACCAACAGAGGCATCATGAAAATGGGATCATTTTCATCTGCCTCTCTCTGCAACAGCATCTCCCATCTGGCTGTTAAGTATCAAAGAAGCTTCCAGCACTACGCTCAACCCTTGGTACTCCTCTTCCTCTTGGACAGGATCTTTGGAAGGTAAGCTGTGGAGGTTCATTTGATTGCTTCAGATCTCTTATGACTGAGACAGTCCAAACAGCGAGAAAGGAGTTGATCAGGAGTTGACCTGTAAGAGAACTGCTAAACTTACAGGACTAGAGAAACAAAGAGGCTGATGGTCAGGTGTTGTGGAAGGCTGGAGAGCGTTTGCAACTGATCCTAGCTTTGGATACGTTTCTGCTTGCGAGAGGTCTTTTAAGCAGCTCATTTTGGAGAGGAGAAGTAAAAACAGTGTTTAAATAGGAGCGTGTGCCTACATCTTCTGTTCTCTCTGTGTCATTCTTTTTACGCTCTTACCTTTGTTAGGAAGGGTTATTTTCTAATAATGTGCAATTTTTTATACATACTACGCATTTCTGCCATATGCATGTTTATGTTCTTTTTACATATGAAAAGCAAAGCTTCTATCATCTATTTATCTAGGTACTCCCATGACCCTCTATTACTGTTGCCTTAGTGATCCTCCCAACTATTTAAAAGAAGATAATAATGCCTGTCTTGCAAGAAATTTAGGCTGATTACTTCACTGGGTGTTATGCAAGAGGGTAAGTGTGTGCTAACTTGCTTATGAAGAGCTTATCTGAGAATGGCTTACAAAACTGTGATTCACATGCAGCTCAAGAACAACGTAACATTCCCACTCGGGGCGGGGGGGAATCCACAAAGAGTGATATTCTAAGGTAAAACATTGAAGCAGTGCTGACGGGTAAATTCTGCCCAGCCCCAAGTCACTGTCTCCACACTGTCACAGCTGCAGGCCCTGTCACTCTGGCATTTACAATTTCTCTCCCTTTCTAAATGCTGTTCAAATAATTATGCAAGATATGCTAATTACCCCCTAATAAAAGGTATGATTACAATTCCGCTTTGCCAGTTCTGATTTCTACAGAAAGGCTTGAAAAGATGTAGTCATAGAAACAAATGGATGCTCAGCACCCTCAGCTTTACTAGAACCATATCTTCCTCATGCTCTTCTCAAACTGAAAGAAAAAAGCTCAGCATTGCTTGGTTTGTATTCTGTGGGAGTGCAAGGCTGGAGAGCCACGGAGCAGCTTAGCTGGGAACTACCAAGCAGTTTTCATCCTCCTGTTGATGTTCCTTAGGTGAATAACTGGTCTGTTAGGAGGGAGGTTTTAACAGCATGATCTTGTCTTCAGAGTGTCATCTTTTCTAGCAATTTAAAGTAGGTTCCTTGACAGAAGCCATATCCTCTCCTCCTGCAGAACACTGACCCAGCTGTTAATATTACAGAATAACAACTGGACTCAAGTAAAAACACAAGCCTTAATGCTCCTGGATGTGGGCGTTAGGTGGAATCAGAATTCAGCTCAGATTGGACTGTCTCGGCCAACTCCTCTCTATTAAGCCAAACCTTTGTTTAGTAATCAGCGTAGCCTACAGTCATAAAAAAAAAAAAAAAAGACTGAAACCTGATCTGCCTTTACTCATTTAAGTCCATTTCTTTTAATTGAAAAATAGAAAAGCAGTCAGTGAAGTAATGCTGCCCAAATGGTGGAAAGTTGCAGTACTTTGTTTTTTACACCAGATTTTCTTTTTCAGGATTCTACACTTTGTGTCATGCAGTTTCACTCCTGACGCTTAAGATCAGCTAGAAACTCCAATGGTGGATATAAGTGCAAATTGCTGATCAAGAGAAGTCTTCCGTGGCTGCTGGACACGGCCCTGATTTTTGAACCTTCAGGAAATGCATTTACCACGGAGAAGGCGGCTACAACGGAACCGAATCTTTTTCTTGCTTGCCATAGTGTTGGTCCTCTCTCTCTATCAGCTCCAGTTCAGCCCCTCTGCCCTTCCAGCACCACACACAGTACCCCAACCCATGGACCCTGTCAAAATGACCTCCAGGGACCTCTCCAGCAACAAGACTGCCGTAACAGGCAATGTCACGGCAGCACCCAAAATAAGGCACTGTATATATGTGGATCCTGAGCCACCTGTGCCCATCACGACATCAGTGGATACAATACCACAGCGAGAAAATGTCAGCGAAAGCTACCCAGATGAAAAGCCACCGTACGAGTCCAAAGGAGAATACCCCCAGGACCTATTCAGTGTGGAAGAACGCAGGCAAGGGTGGGTTGTACTTCACGTCTTTGGCATGATGTATGTATTTGTGGCCTTGGCCATAGTGTGTGATGAGTATTTTGTCCCTGCTTTGGGAGTGATCACAGAGAAGTTGCAGATCTCTGAAGATGTGGCTGGAGCCACCTTCATGGCAGCAGGTGGATCAGCACCAGAACTCTTCACCTCCCTCATAGGTGTCTTCATCTCACACAGCAATGTGGGCATCGGTACCATTGTGGGCTCAGCAGTGTTTAATATCCTCTTTGTCATTGGCACCTGTGCCCTCTTCTCAAGGGAGATCCTCCACTTGACATGGTGGCCCTTATTTAGAGACATCTCATTCTACATTTTAGACTTACTGATGCTCATCCTGTTTTTCCTAGACAGTGTCATTGATTGGTGGGAAAGCCTCCTTTTACTGACTGCCTACGCCACGTATGTATTCACCATGAAACAGAACGTGTACTTAGAACAATGGGTGAAGCAGGAGCTGAACAAGAAGCTAAATGCTGTGCAGGCAGCATCAGCAGAGCATATACGGAAGGTTGGTGTCCTTATGGTTCAGAGGGCAAGTTGGAAATAATTTGTTCTAGTGTAAACCACAAAGAAAAATGGCATCTCCTTCACAAAGTGCATGTTCAAACAAAACCTCAGAATACAGGTACTGCTCAATAATTATAGTTATAAAATGAGAAAAGTGCAATCTAGATAGTAGAGATTCTAAGAAATTAGAGAACACCACTAAAAGGGAGTTCTACCCTTGCAATTAACTAAAGATGCCTGTTGCGGTCAATTATCTACTTTCAAAGACGTGTGTGGGATTTTGCTTCACTCGGTTGTTGTAAAAGAGTTTCAAAAAAACCACTTGCAGGAACACATTGTTAGTCTGGGAACATGATTGGACAATTCCGTGTTAAACAGAGGAAAAAAGGCTTCTGGTAGGAGGTGCTGTCCAAGCCTCTTGCAGATGAGAGATGTTGGAGGAAATTCTCTTTTCCCATTCTGAAGCTGGGTGTGTTGCTGGGACGCTGGTGGTATCACTTGTTACCCAATCTGCAGCACAGAAGGGGATCTGGCAGCCTTTAGCAACCGTTGCCACTTCTCCCAATCAGCATTTGGCAACAAGATCAAAATGTCCAAATCCCATTTCCATGCACTGACCACGGCTGTGTGCGCTCAGAGGTGATTCTGTGTGCCGCTGGTGCTCAGACAGGGAGGTCTGTGGCTGTAACTACACGCTCCAGATTTGAGACCAGGGCCCTTCACTCATTGTCTTTTGAAGGAAGCGTTGACTGCTCACACAAAGACAGTATCTGAAAGCATCCCCAGAGCCAGTTACCCTTTCAGACTAGCAGAACAGGCCAGGACATGGTCTCCAGAACACTTGGGGCTTTGTCTTCTTGAGTGTGCCTGCCTACTTCTTCCTCCTCTGTCCCTCCCTGACTCTCCTGCTGCCTTTTTGTCCTCTTGACCTGTGCTACTGCCAACTGTCAAGCAGAGACCATCAGATTTCAAATTGTCCTCTGGCACTAACATGCTTTACTAGTCAGATGTGTGTCGCTGACACTCAAGCATGCTTTGCCCCTTCTGGTCTCGGTGTTCCACATAATTTAAGGAAAGAAAGGAAGAGGGGTGAGGATAGTTGAAGTGGTGCAGAATCAAAAAAGTGCTTTTCTTTTCTCCTCCTGGTCTGTCTTTCAGCCAGTGCTCGTGGCTGGGAGTCCTGAAAGCTCATGTGTTACATTCCAGTGGGATACATGTGCAAGATACTGCAGCTATACACACACATCACTGTGGACATCACCAATCATCACAAATTGAATCCAACCCTGCAGACTGAAGGAAAAAAACCCCTGCACTTTAAGTTTACAGAGAACTCTCACCAGCATATAGTAGCATGACAGAGCTGCTGGACTAAATTACCTATAAGGAAAGTAATGCTGCTCACTGGAAAAAAATACCCCTTTGCACCTTCACTTTGCCCCTGCTAGAAAGTGAGTCAGCATACAGATGTTTGAGGATGAAGTCTGGGGCTGCCTATATCTACAGGAATCAGGTGGTAGAGGCCATCTGAGTCCACCTCCAGGTACCTGCATCATCACTGAGGACCTGTAGGTAGAATCCTGTTTCTCTTGGAGGCTGCGTGGTTTTCAGGAGAGCACATGGCTTTGGCTCTTTCAGCAGCATCCATGCATGGTCATCTGTATTAGCTGTCCCACTTTCTCACAGACAGTAGCCTGAAGAGCTGTCATTATATCCTGAAAAAGCAGGTGAAGCAGTAGTGGTGTTCAATCGTTTTTGTTCTTGCTTGCATGCAGAAAAGCAGTGGGGCAGTTGCAGATGATGGAACAAAGAAGGCAGCAGATGGGAGGAAGCTGCAGGTAGGTCTAAGCAACTTTACAGGGATGTGAAGTCATTGTATTTTGAACCCTTCCCTATATCAGGTCATGAATAAAGGTGTCAACTTCTGTGTCAAGAAACCGGGACCAAATCCTACTTTGTGCAAAGAACCAGCCATGCTTGACGCAATATCCACAGCTTACTTAAGGGGACACCTGGCTGAGTTGTGTCCTCAAAGGAAATTTTATAAAAATTAAGAGACAGCTCAGGCTTCCCAAGTGGATTTGACCAGCGGAGTGCTATTCATTCTATACTTTAAACAGGCATAGAGAAATTCAGAGCGTGCCTTTTCTTACCTGGTTTCGTGGCCAATTTTCCTCCTGAGCTCCCAGGGCAGGGTCTGTCCTTGCCCATAGCGAACACTGAAGAGCTCCTTCCTCTGCTCCTGGTTAAATTGCTGACCCTTTGTCTTCCCTGTGGCTGGCCAGTCATTGAACGGAGAGGCCTATCTGATGTAGCGGCTGCATACGTACGTAAAATATCAGGTGCTGTCTTTCTCATATGGATGCTACTTGTCCCTCTATGCACTTAACCTACCTGTACTAACTAACATTCAGTCAAAAGCTCATTAGGACTCTGCTGTTGACTATAAGAACAGAGCACCAGAGCTTTCGAGTTAAGTCAGGACACTTGGCATGACTGTAGCATTACCTTTCAGCAGCGTATAAATCTACACAGTTATTAACAAGTTTGTGACTAAAAGCACTGCATGCTCTGATTATTATAATTTATAATAACACTGTAGTGATGCCGAGTCTGCGCGAGCCCGTTGTATTTATCTAAGGACAGGTTGGCCTATCTCAAGAGCATGTCTCTTGCTGTGAACGGTCAATACTGACAGCCTGTGAACTTGAATGCAGAGGCTGTTTAAAATCCATGCTGAGGCTGCTCCTTGGGTTGGGGAGATCAGCCTCCTTATAAATGCAATCCCAGGGCAGAGGCGAATCAACGATGGAGATGTTTTGAGGAGGAAACTGCTACTGACTGCTGCATTGTACCTTTCCATAGCCTGCATCAGCCTTACAGCGAGGCAGCAGCTCAGCCTCCCTGCACAACTCTCAAATGCGCAGCACCATCTTCCAACTCATGATCCACACCCTGGACCCCCTGGCAGAAGGTGAGTGAACGCTCCACATCTGAGGGACTTGGGTTTGCAGCCCTGAGCGCAGAGCAGTTTAGCTGGGAATACAGCCTTTGTATGTCGGGGTGTTGGGGATCATCCTTGAAATCCAGCTCTGAGTATCACAGATAATGTTGGTGGGGTGAGCTCTGCAGCGGTGGGACGTACCCCTTCTGATCGCATGGCTAGCAAGGACAAACACCTCACATTTTGGCCCTGCCATACCTGCTTTGCCTGTGCCAAGCTGGTTACTGCTGTGGTGGCAGCTGCTGCTTGAGGGAGGATGAGGGCATGTGGAGCAACTGCTGTTGCTGGCGTCCCTGCCAGCAGTGGCGGTCACTGCAGTCCCCCATCTTCTGCTGACCCTCTGACAGCAGGAGCAGCAAACATGAGTTACAGGCTTCCTCCATCTCGTAGCATGTCACATCTTCCTTCCTTTTCTTAGCTCAGACCTCACCACAGCCTTGGAACAGCATTCAATGCTGACTACATTTTCAAGAAAGAGCTGCTCAACCTATCAGCCTCATTTATAATGGGAAAATGAACATGGGGAGAGCTCATTACCTATATACCTCCCCAGCTGTGCACACAGCCCCTCACAAGGCATAAACCTGAAGAAGAGGAAAAAGAAGTTAAAACCCATGAAGAATTATCATTTTGACAGCAGTTAAAATCCCAGCTGAGATATAAAACACATGGCAGCTTCCAATTACGATGGTTAAGCCAATCCGTATGTGATTTAGACTAACACTGAGCACCTCTAAAAGCCCACCTGCAACACGGCAGTATCATCACTGCCATGGTAAACTGTACCCACAGCACTTTGCAGGCAATGGGCCAACTCCCCATGGCCAAGGGCTGATCAGCTCAGGACTAAGACACCTTCTTTTAAACTGCCCAGGGTGCAGAGAAGCCACATCTCCAGACAGACCCAGGGTCTGTGTACACAAACTTTTAATATGCTGCTTTGTATCAACTTTAATACAGAGTGTGGAGGTTCATTTTCCAAGAAATGGTGAAGCATGTTAAAAAAAAAAATGGTTTTTTAGATTTTTCTTTCCTAGCTCAGCACATGCCCTGCCCCTCTACTGCCCTACTTGTTCTAAAGAGATTATCTGTTGTCCATTCAAAGAGAGATTGAAGATAAGCAGCTCAACCCCTCTTGTGTCTATCACAGAGGTTACAAAAAGGACTCTGCAGATCAAAATCCCAGCTGCACAAACTGATCGAGGGAACAAAGGAGGCTTGATAAGGACAGCAAGGCAGATAAGTGTCTGCTTTAATAGATTTTAGTGAAGGCACCCATCGTATTACTAACAGCAGCCTAACAAGAGCCAGACTCATCGGGGTTTGCTCTACTGCCCTTGCCTCCTGTCCCTCCCCAAAAGGTGGTATCAACAGCACAAGAATGAAACCAAAAACTTATGAGAGGACATGCCATTGCCTTTAGCATCAGAAAGTACCAGACCTGAGGGACTGCTGCCACTCGGAGACCCTCCAGCACCTTGTCATCCTTCCTGCACCTCTAAATGTCTTTGTGCAGCATCTGCCCACCCCAGGCCAGCACACACTTCTGGTCCAGGCTGGTATCCTCAGCTCGGTGAAACCCTGGGACTTCAGTAGAAGTTGTGGGGGCCTGAGGATGCCAACGCAGGCGAAGGAGAGCGCTCCAGTGCTGCCCCAGCCAGCTCAGCCCAGAATACACTGCTGGGGGGGGTTCGATGCAGCTGTAAGCCACTGGCCTTGCTAAAGAGGCTGCTATTACCATGACTTGTGAATATTGAATAAACGGGACTGGGGGGGCAGTTTGGATCTTCTCTGAAGGACAACTTCCCCTCATTTCAGCCAGGCAGAATCTGAGTTACTGTCTCAGTACGCGGCAGCCACTAGATGGGAGTGTGACCATAGGTACTTAGGCAAGTCTAGTATTCACAACAGGGACGATGTGAGCATGGGCTATAGTTTTCCAAAAGGTTGTTATTTCTTAGACCCTTTGCTATAATAATGCCACTGAGTTAAGGGCAAAACCTCTGCCCCAGGTACATGCCTGTTCCACTCAACACTGCCAGAACAGAGACAGCTCCTTAGAAAAGATATCAAAGAAAGTTATTGAGATTACAACAACACAGCACTCAAAATCAAGGAGCCGGTGTCCCAAGTGTTGTGTATCTAGTAGGAGACACTCCTTACCCTGATAAATTCATACCTAAAGAACAGGGAGTCTGGAGAAAAGGAATCATTTATGAATAGACTGAGAAACTTAAGTGCCTTGAGATCTTGGCCAAAAAGATGAAGTGACTTCCCCAGGATGACTCTGAAAAAGCATTTGAACCCGCCAAGGCACATCAGGACTGCAAGCTCAGCCTTTGTGTTAATGGTACTGCAGCCCTTTGGAACCCTCAGGACAGCTGGGTGCTAGTTCCCACCGATCACCAGCAAAGTCCTCCTCTTTGCAGTGTGTGCAGCACTGCCTGTACCAGACACATTTCTGTAATTAGGTTGCAACATAAAAGACGATCCCAAAGCAATTTATCTTTCCTCAAGGGTCCGTGCTCCTTCTTGCCAATGCCTGTAGCATCAGCACTTAGAGGCTGTGGTAAAGAACACTCTACAAAGGGAAAAGGTTGCCAACTATTGCTCAGCAGTTCCTAACTTAACCTACTGAAATTAGGATCTCTGTAGGGTTTCCTTCTTTCTGCTGCAGTTGCATTTTATTTGGGCAGCACAGAAGCGGTTTCAGGGCAGCAAGGGTCCAACATGTGGAAAAACTGCCAGCACTGGGCCTCCGAAACCAAATTCCAGAGACAGAGGCCTTAGAAATAAAGTAGGAATTTGAAATAAAAACTGTATTTCACTGTTCCTAATGCAACACCTCTTGTGTGAAACAAAATTTCTCATTCAAACAGTGGATTAAGTTCAGAATGTTTATTTTTTCTTTTTGTATTAGGAAGGGATTGTTACTTAAGTCCTTTTCTCTGTCTACAGGAGACTACGTGTTTTACTTCAGAAGCTCTAACATTTACATTGCACCTTGAATTATGTTTTCGATAGAAGATTTTCTTTTCAAAGTGCCTTTTTTTCTTAAAATGAGGAATTTCTAGCAACTTTGGTCTTTTCCTCACTTTCTTTGAAAGTGTGTAGAAGCAGAGCATGAGATCTTTTCAAGATCTTCCAGCTAGACGCCAGAGGGAACTGTTGGGGAATTAAAGGGAACAAGGATTTTGGAAAAAACTGAGGAACCCTGTCATTTATGAACCTCCAGTCTTACCATCAAATTATTCTTTAAATTCTAGTCATACAGGGAAGACAACAGAAGCCTGCTTTTAATTTAGAATAAAGAAAAAGGCTCCAGCAGCAAGGTTATCAGAGCTGTCTACCCTCAGTATGCCCCAGTTAATGAGCTAATGATTTTGGAAATTAGAGCAGAATAGAGCAGCAGGCAGTGTTGCAGGCTAGAGCTGAGCTAGAAGACTGAAGACAGCTACAGTTTCTGCTTGCTTCGTTAGCATTCAATCACTTGTTTTAAGAGAATCATCATACCAAGGGGTAAAAGGAGTCACAAGATTTTTTTTACAGCTGCTTTTAGACAGCAGCATCCCCAAATCCTCCAGGTTCATGCTGAATTTTAAAGAAAAATTCCTTCCTGCTGTTCATGTTGTAAGTTAGTCCTGTTAAATTAAATATTAGAGCCAAAGAATTAGACACAAGAGCCAAACTCAAGGTAGAAGCTCAGTTGCCACCTTAAGTCCAGCCTGGATGCTGCCAATCCATAGGGTAGGAACGTTCCTGAAGAGCATCTCAGGGCCCCTGGACACAGGCACGTCCCATGTGATGGGCTCTCAGACCACGTTCAGAACCACCCGCAGTGAATGCCCCGGGGACCGCAGACCTCAGCGAGGACTGAGCCCACAGGGCTGCAGAGCACTGAAACAGCCAGCACGCTGCCCTGCTCCGCTAATCCCCAGCACTGGCAAGGACTGAGCTGACAGATATCCTTCCTCCCCATGCTGACCTGCAGATCTGGCCAGCTTATAGCCAGCTCTTCCTCCAATCTCAGTCCATCCTGCAGGAAATGTGTGTCAGAGGAATTAACACCTTTTTAAATGAGGTGGATCTCATGAGAACTGCGTAGCGGCCTGGACCTAATCTGTTTATCCTGATGGAGAGATGCTCACAGGCTCCGCTCTGGTCGGCGCTCACAGCCTGCAGCCTAGGTGAGGGCAGGAAGCCAGGAGCTTGAATTTATATAATCTCTTTCAGGCTGAGCCTGACCGCCCTGACCCTGCTGACAGAAGCTTTTGCAACAGCTTCTGGGAAAAGCTGAACAGAAAGGTGCGTTGCCCAGTGGTTAGAGGAGATTGGGAGCAAAAAGTCACTTCTTCATTGCCTTGCACCGTTGGGTATGCTTGTGATGCTTGTGCTTAGCATCAGTAGAGGGGGAACAAAGCAAAGCGCTTCACATTCCCTCTGGTAGGCTTCAATACTGACAAGGAGCATGGAAGAGTCAGGCTCTTTAGTCCCAGCCAGCCATTCAAAGGAGAAGAGCTCATCGTTTCATCCCTCTCCAGCCATTCCAGTGGTCAGTGGAAATCCCAGCTGGTAAAAAACGTTTCTGTGAGGTGGTAACAGGAATCACACCACAACAGGACTCGTCCCCAGAAGCCTTAATGTCTGAGCCAGTCCCAGTTATTGGACATATACCAGAGTCTACTGATTTTCACGTGATTCAGCTCAGAACAGTAGATCTGCCTGCATGGCTCAGGGCCTTGGACCTGATATTTCTATTAACTCAGTATCACGGTGATAAATAAAGTGGCAGAGCCCTGCCCTTGAGGCAAATGACAACAGCACGTTCTGGTTGCACAGTCAACAGTACAGTAGATTAAATCAGCGTGATAAAACTTTCAGAGGAAATTAATTTACAGCCCTGCACACAAGCCAAGCATAGCATGGCCAATTTCTTGTGGCTACTGTCCATGTGCAAACCCTGTACCCCTCAGCTTAGTCATTGGGTAGGCAGCTCAGCAGAGGAGATAGATTCAAGCAAAATGAGGCTTTTCTCTGAGCCAATGATTTGCTCACTTTCAGTGAGAGTAGGAGTGAAGGTATTTGAGCACAAGACCTAACTATGGAGACGCACACAGTTGCACAGTGCACTGTAAAACAATAATAAAGCAGCTCAGCTGAGCAGAGCACGGTTTACAGTGGAAGAAGTCTCAGCAGTGCCAGAAATATACTACTGGACACTGCGCTGGTGAAGATGATCCCTTGGGTAGCCTGGACCATGTTGAACCTGGGTACCAGGAATTTAGATCAACTCCAGCAGAGGAGATACGCATATACTTAGAGAGATCAATCATTTCCAAGATAACTGGAACATAAAAGGTTTTTATTTTTCCTTACCATCAGGTCGCCAGGCTGCAAGCAGCAGAGTAAAGCCCCTTCAACAGCCACACAGTGGAAGGAAGGTGTCATTTTTAGCTTGGATATAATCTAGCCTGAAAAAAATCAGCAGCCCTTTGGGAACAAAATGATATTGCATTAAAACTCCTCCTCTGTTCTTTCTGCATTTGCTCCATACGAAGTACAGATATCCCCTGTATTACTGAACAGGAAAGGATTTCTCTTTTAAATATGGAAGTATTGGTTACATGTTAAATTGCTGGCATAATTACCATAGTACTAAGCATTTAAATATAACAGCTACGATCAACTAGCAGCAGGCAAAACCTAGAGCCACAGCCAGAAAGACAACTCACAAGTCGGTGTCGACTGCAATCCATGGAAGAGGAAAGGGGCAAGAGAGTGTGTGTGTGTTGGGGGGAGGCGGGTAAAGGGGGGCTTTGCATAGCTGACAGCTGCTGACGAATGCATCCTTCTCATCCACAGCAAAATTTAAAGACAGGGTTGACATCCTGAGCAACATAGCCAAGGCCAAAGTAGAGAGTCAAGGCTCAAAACCAGAAGGTGAGTGCAAGAAGAGTCAGCGCTGTTTGTCTTGTTTTGCACTGCAATCCCTCTCCTTCCCAGCGCTCAACACCCAAGGGCTGGCAAAGAAACCCTGTGGTCTAACACAGATTTTCTGTTATTACTGGTCACAGATAGCTGCTATAATAATGCAGTAGAAATCAATCGATATATGCTAATAGCGGGCAATAAAAGCCATCCCCACAGGAGTCTAGGAGTGGTTAGTGAGATCGCATCCAAACAGAAAGTGCTACAAGGATGTAGTGTAAATTGCAACCAAAAGGGTGGAAGAGGGGAGATCAGACCATTACAGACAGCAGCTGAGTGCTGCTGTGCTGCTGACCTTTGATAGAGCCCGCAAAATGAGGTGTTCATAAAACAAAGTACCTTTGTTTTAGCCTAGAAATTTGGCACACTTGCAGAAGAGCATGAAAGATTCCTCCACAGAGAAAAACTGCAAGGACTTTGTCTATAACAATTCTAAGGGTCTGTGCATCCTCCTTTTTAATAGTTTTTGCTTTTTCTCTATCACCACTGACACACGGGCTTTCTGAGCTGATTCAGAGGCAGCAGCTGGCCTGTGCTGTCAGTGAGGCTGGAGATTTGGAAAAACAAGCCAACTTTTGTGTGGAAGGCCCCACCTCCACAAGCACCCTGCTGCAGTACAGCAGTCACCCGAGTACCTCACAACATTGAGCCTCACCTACGCGAATGAGACCAAACTTGAGGAAAATACTGTTTAAGAAACAAGTAAATTCTCGGTGCGAGTTATCAACACCACATTGACTTCACTGAACTATGAATTTTCACCCCATGACATGTTCCACAAACTTTGTTGGTGCATAGATAGAGCTGTGCACAGTTCCAAAAGCATTATTATCCCAAATGGCGCTCACCGAAAACGTACGTTTCTGAAAATCTCCCCTCTAGACTTGCTCCCTGGTGCAGTTGTGAGGCACTGTACTGGATCAGCTTACCCTGTTCAGGATAAGATACCCCATCCCGGTACAATTCGTGGGATAACACGATCCTACTGACTTGACAGGCTTGACTATATGGAGCGGGTCCCTTAACCTAAGACTGCAACAGTCTGAAAATGGCCCTTGCTGCAACTCAGCAGAGCGCCGGGTGCTCCCTCTCACCTCTGCTTTATGTTATCCGTATTTCTACACTGTTCTGTGCAGAGGTTTCTGCGTTCCTCTTGGCTACGCAGGTTAACACAGAACAGCACAGAGGACACTGCAGTTATTTCCTTGTATGTGTCAGCACTTTCCTATTTGCATTTGAATGCTTACCAAATGATTAGGGATTAAAGTCTGGCAGCACCTAACAGTGGCTTCTCAGAAGCCTCAAAGAATATCAGTTCCCTGGAGAGTGCCATGCTCTACTAGAAAAAAAAGGGGAAGCAAAGCTTTACATCCTTTCTGGCTTTAATAAGATCTTCAGAATCCAGACTGACACCAAGAAACACTCATCACTTGTAGATCAGATAATTAGCATTTCCCTGTTGTTATGCATGTGCCACTTACAGCAGTTTCAGATAGAAGGTCACAGGAGCATCAAGGCATCATTCTATGCCAGGTGGGCCAGATTCTGCCTGGCTTTTACTAATCGCAATCCACAGAAGACAGAGGGGACAAACAGAAACCTAAGCAATCAGACTGCATTTAACTTGAAATGCCACACATTTTTGTAGGAAGCTCAAACCTGATCCCTACTGATCAAGGGGAAGGCGACGACCTGATGCTAACATGACTGAAAACGGTATTCTGTCTTATCACTTCTAGCAGAAGAGGAGAAGAAGGCACCAAGCACCGTTCAGGTAACTCCTGCCAGTGATTCTGAACCCAGCAAAGACAAACAGAAGGCAGAGGCACCGCAAGATGGACAGGTATGTGAAATAAGTATCATAGACAATAAGCGCTCAGTCCAGACCAAATTTCACATGTACTTTCCTTCTTCCCTCTCTAGAGCTTTCAGGACAGGACCCAACCCATTTCCCATAACTGGCAACTATAAATAGACTGTGTGTGTAGTGATGAGATATATTACGGTGTTAGCTGAAACAATTTGGCTTAGAAACACAAATCCAGTCTGAAATACGACACCAACTGATACTGTATAGTATCTTCTCCTCAGATGACTCTTCTGAGGTCAGGGGGCTGCTCCAACATAGGGAAAGATAGGAGTATGTGCCTGTCCTGTGCTCATCAGTAAGCGTTTCCGTTTTGTTTCCTTAATCCCTCCTTTCAGTTGAGGAAGCGTTTTCAAAGAGACAGTAAATGTTTCATTTGTGTCAAAACCCCATCTAAAAGTTGGTTCAAGTTAACCGGTACAAGTTAGTTAACATAATACACAGGCACTGAGATAGGGTATGCCTGGATTTTGTCCCACAATAGCAAGATGTGGGCTGTGGCTGCCCTCAGCCACGTTACAAACATGACCTCTGCCAAGGAAAGGCCCTGGTGAACAAATGCAAGTGTTAAAAAGTGTTAAAACATATTGGCTTTTTTTTTTTTTCTCCTGATCTACAGCCCTCTTCAGACAGCGATACCTCGGAAAGCAGCAGCTCTGAGAGTGAAGAAGACAGTGATGATGACAGCACAGATGATGATGAAAACGATGAGCCCTTATCTCTTGAATGGCCAGAAACTAGGAAAAAACAAGCAATTTACCTTTTCCTCTTCCCCATTGTCTTCCCTCTCTGGAGCACTATGCCTGATGTTAGAAACCCGGTAAGAATGTCTCTTCCTTCTGCTACTGGAGTCATTAACTGAACTATAGATTTCCTCTTGGCAAGAGTCCCCAGTTCTATTTTTCCATGTCTAGAGTCTTTGCATACTTGAAGTGCTGCTAATGCTGCAGGGAGTGGGACAGGAGCCCCAGCTACAGCATAGCACAGTTCCAGAGACTTAATTTAATAAACCACAAAAGACTAGCAACTACTGGTTATCTAATCGAACCGACAAAAACCAAATACAGTGAGAGAGATCAGGGTCTATATTAAAGGAATTGATTGCAGTGAAGTGCTTCAGGTGAATAATTTTCACTGGGGATTGTTAACTTTCCTGAAACTTCTCCATGTTTTTCTTTTCAAACTTGATTTTAACAGGACTCCAAAAAATTCTTTGTCATCACTTTTTTTGGATCCATCATCTGGATTGCTGTATTCTCTTACCTGATGGTATGGTGGGCTCACCAGGTGAGGGGCTTATTTTCTTTCTGCAAATAAGACCATTTCAGAACAACTATATGGAGAGAGAGGAACAGTGTTACTGTGGCATTTTATCTGATGAATTACAGCTGCAGTCATCCATCAAAACAGTGGAAACTTTGTTTTGTAAGAACCCAAGAGGGAATTTTCAATTTCATTCTTTTCGATTTGACAAAGAGTCATTCTTTTTCAAGAGCTTCCAAGGGAATTTGTGCATCAGTGAAAGGAAAAGTGCCATCAAGATTTATCTTAATACTACCGCCTTTTCATTGATGAATGCTTCTGTGCAGAACATAATTACCCCTTACCTAATTAAAATTCTAGGAAAATACAGGTTCTGATTCTGGAAGCTGCTAAATGATCTCAGCTCCCATTGCCTTAATGTTCACCTGGTATTCTGGGAAATAACATTTCGCATCTTGTAGAATCAGACCCACAATTTGTATTTAGTGATGTATCACACATTCACAGTACAGTCGATCAAGCCATAAATCCAAAGGCTGCCATTTCCCAAAGCTCTCGGATCATACATAGCTGATGTTAACTTTGGAGAGGGAAAGGTAGAAGGCATCCAGAAGAGGAGAAGTTAGGACAGAGGAGTCGCGCTGTACCTGCCTTCACCTTGCTTAGTCTTGGCAACACTGTGATCAGATGCCCTATGCTATAGAGCAAATCTGAGATCAACATACACTCTGAAATTTAACTTTTTATCCTATAAAGCAGAGAAAGGCTACCACATATAGGGGGATTAAAATATTTTAACTCAAATACGGCAC
>VYZW01039291.1:17907-53895 GCA_013401315.1 Balaeniceps rex | reverse complement strand
TGATTAATGGACTTGGAAATTATCAAGAATGAAAATTCAGCCTAAAAAAAAAAAAATATATATATTTATGAAGCAGAGGTTTGCCCTTACAAGGGTTACCCACAGCCATCAGACAGGTAGACCCACTGAAGGATGTTTCCCAGTGCATAGCTGTGCTATTATGCCCCATTTTGGTTAACATGAGTTTCATTTCACTTTACTCCAAGTGCAAGTCTCTGCATTCAGACTTGTGTGACTCTTGTTTCACAGTAATATCTTATTGCAGCAGATGGTGGAGGTGTCAGGGAGCTGCTGAAAACTGCCATGTTTATTGTACCTTCTCAGCACAGTGTAGCTCATCTGTTCCTGCTGGCAGTGGTTCCCAAGGGACTAGATGCCAGCTAGGATATTCAAAACACATTGTGTCCTGGCCATGTTCTTGCCTGGCTCTGCATACTCTTGCTTTTGACTGTAAGAAAAGGTTTTGTATAGAGAGGAGTACATGTTGGACAAATGTTTCAAACCTTCTCCAAGTTGAATTTATCTATAGCGAGCATGAAAGCGAGAAGAGTGAGCACTGCTAGGCAACCTAGTCCAGTTCTGCCATTGTATTTTTAAATGGTGATAGAACAGGAAGCCTTTGATAGATCCCATAACTCCCATGACTACTGTCTGTAAGAGGGCAGGGTTATACAGGAGTCACATCACTGCAGTGTAGCACAAAGATGCTGAAAGTAGTGTCAAATTTGGCTTGGCTATCAGCACAGGAGCAGCTCCGGTAGCCCAAGCTGCCAGGGTCCTAATGTTTGAACTGTATTGTTGAAACCTAACCAGGTAAGCTGCTGGCATGAGTGTGGCTGTGTTGTATCCCTTTACACTTAAGTTCCTAAATAAATTGAAACAGAACACTTGAATTCTGAAGTTACATTATTGCTAAATGTGTGAACATAATTGCGTTCTTCCTTTTGATTGCACGTCTGTGGACAGACTTTTAGATCAGAACAGGAATGAATCTGCTTTCAACAATGGAATGTTTTTGTTTGTTTGTTTTAAACATCTATACAAAGATAGTACTGTTAATATATTTACTAATCACTTTAAGATTTGTAAAACAAATGGGTGACAAGTATTTAGCTTAATTGGTGTTCATGTAGACTAGGAGGGAGTTCAAGAGAACCTAACCAAACCAGGCAACAAGGCTGAGGTTGCATCTAATGTGGAAGGCAATGATAATGAAAGTTCAGCTTTCTCCTTTAGCACCTCTGGGTGCCAGTGCATGCTCCAGGCTGTGTAATAGGGGAGATGCTGCACTCCTCTTCTGTGCCCAGCCCTACAGTCACTGTTGTCTGTCTGGTTGTATCTAGCTCCGACAGCTTGACAGCAGAGGAAAGTCAGTATAGACAAGTGTGAGGTATCTTGCATCAGAAGGAACAACTTTAAATTACTTGCACACGTTGCTGGATGTGAAATTAACTGCTCAGGAAAAAAAACGTCTTGGCATTGTTATGGATACATCATTGAAAACATCTGCTTTTTACAGAGCTCTGGTCAAAAGAGGAAAGAAAATTTCATCTGAACCCAAACGATCAGTGGATTCCCTGGAGCATTGGGATGGATAGTGATCGTAGGGCCAAGTTTTCATCTGAGTATGCATGTTTGGACACAGCTCACTGACAATCGATGACATGAGCTTGCTTCTCGAAATCCAGTTGCTTTTCCTGCACACTTTTGTGTCAGTTGCAGAAGTAACTCATTGTGTAACATGACTGAAAGTCTGAAAGCTTCCATGCAGGAAAAGATGATCATGAAAATCCAGAACCACTTAAAAACAAACAGAAAACAGTGCCCCATCCTTAGCATGATGATAGAAACAGCAGCTCTTTTGTTCTTGAGATTAGCCGGTTTCACTTAGGGAAACCGAGGTAAACCATCTAGAAAGTAGGAATAATAAAACATAATTTGCTTTTAGTTAAAGGTGAAACAGCCAAGTATACATAAACAAAGCAAAGCTTTTATTTTTTAATCTCTCTTAAAGGTTTGCCTTTACTGATGTTTTCCATTAAGCTGAAAGTACATGAAATATTTTTACACAGGCTGTCTTGGGATTAATTTTATTTCTTCTCCACTTCAACAGACTAAAACCTAGTGGGAAATTAATTATTTGGGTCCAAAACTTTCATTTAGGAGCTTGACACAGTATAAGGATTGTTAAACATTACGGAGGAATAACAGAATTAAAGAGTTAACATATTTTCTGATTTTGACAGCTATGAAGGGTACACAAAGGTAAAATATGATATATATTAATTCTTCCTTTGGAAAAATTGCTGGCTGAGACTGGTGCATGTCTCTAGTATTTCACTGTGTGCACAGTTCTGTAAGGAAAATACAGTGCTGTGTGATGACAAGTTTGCTACCTCTGTTAAGAAAGATTTTAGCTGTGGGCAATGAAAATCAATCAGATGAGATCACCTTTCTCCCTCAGTTGATTGGCAGCAGTGATGAAAATAGCTCAGGCACCAAAATCAGCTTCTGATGTTGAAAGACTCTCAGTGGCAGAATGACCTGAAGCTATTGACACAAAGGCTTTGTTTCCTTGTTGATTCCAGCACATCCTTGGCTATGAGTATAAAAACACCCAGGAAAAATTGTAGGGGTGTCTTATGGATTCACTCTAGGGAATTTACATGAGAGCATGATTCCACTGTTTACCTAGCTTCTTCCCATGCCCCATCTTTTGCCTTGTATGGAGCTTACATGCCTTTGGAGCTAACTTAGATTTGAGGACTTCAGAATAATCTCTCACAGATTTTATATGTAGCACAGGGTATTTTTGAATGTGTGCTGGGAGAACTCATTAGCTTCTGTGACCTCAGTAATATTTTTTTTTTAATTCCTGAAATTATATTCTGGTCCATGGTGAGAATTTGACTTTAAAAATGTTGGAGCAATTGTTTTTACAGAGCTCTAGTCAAGAGGAAAAGGTGTTTGCATTAAGGGCTTATTGTCTTATTATACAGAAGGAAAAGGATGTTAATTAACCCAATAGCCACTCCTTTTGTCTTCCTTTTTGCTGTATCACTTGCCTTACACATTACACCCTTGGTGCTGGCCACAGGCCATCAGAGGTGCCCAGCAGGGCTGGCATGGGCAGCAGAAGACTCTGACCTTCCAGAGCTTCCCAGGCATTTCCCTCGAGGAAGAAATGCAGAGCTATGTTCAAGCACTAGTGTTGCCCTTGATAATTTCCCCTCCTCTCCTCTCTGCCCTCACTTGTTTTTTTGGTTTGCTCTTCTAAAGGGCTGGAATATCTTATTTTTTTTTGTTTGTTTTGTTTTGCTTCACTTGGGATTCTAGTAGGTTGCTCTTTGGGGAAAATTTGGTTTCTAACAGGTTGTTAGCATCTTAGTTAAGATTCATTTGTAAAATTGTAGGAATTTTCCAAGTAACACTATTTCACGCTCCTCCATGTGAGAGTGGTGGGCATTGCCTGTGGAAAGTGTCCACACTTTAATAGAAATCTTGGTGGGATTAATTCCCTTTCTCTATTAAAAAAAAAAAAGTATGTGAATTACTGGTGGTCCATGGAGACCTGACTGCTTACACAATGCTGACTCCTCCTCTGTGTATAGATTGCTAAAACATATTAAGTTATTTCTATAATGTAGTGTATTACTTTTCTGTGTAAGTAATTGCTGTGGTTACCTCCTGAGCTTTAGGAAATCAACAGTGGGTGGAGAAGTGCTAGTGAAACACATTGTATAATAAGTTGTGAATCATCCCGTGAATAAGTTTGTGAGGCTTTTGCATTAGAATGCAAAATTGATATCTGGGCCACCCACAGGTCATCATTTTTGTGCAGTGCAAAGTTTAAAAGATGCAGAAATTGAAGGACTGCTTTCAGGAAAAGTTAGCAGTGAATCTTTTGCAAATGACTTCAGCAAAGCTCTCCTGCATTGGTGAGTTATCTCGGTGAGCTGGCTGAGACAGAGATTTCTAATTTCACCACTGTGCAATGAGTCAGTGTTGACTTTGAGTTTAAATTATGTTGGAGATGTACAATATTAGAATATCTGTTATGTTTGGATAAAATAAAAAGCAGCTATATACTTTTATTCTGAATGGGTTTATTTCATATCAAAAGAATACAGGAAATAGAAACCTCTTCAGTAAAGGGATAAGATTGAATGTGTCTTTAGCCAGACTTGTCAGCTCTGAAGACTTTTGCAAAATCTCATGTTTTGAGGTTTTCATAAAGGCTCGTGTGATTAAGTCACAGTCTGGTCCGTGTAGGAGGAGGTTTCTAGGATTTTTTTTTATTATTATTATTTATTTTTGGACAACATTCTAAAGTGTTCCCTATTGCATCATCTTGCTGAATTGCTTGGTTTGAATTTTTCTCCTTTGGCTGCCCCAAGCTTACGTTGATGGGAATGCTGTACTTGAGGTCATGCAGGGAATGCTTTCCTAACGAAAGTGCAGCTCCTGGATCGTAATGTGGCGCAGTTCAGGGAAAAAAAGTATGTCTGTTTCTGATATTGTGCTGCAGTTTGCTCAGTGAAAAACTAGCTGTTGATTACTGTCCCCACAGGCCCATCCAGCATACCGGTAGAACTGCATAAATATATACCATCTGGTTGGAGGCTTTGAATAGCCAGACTAGACCATATTCCTAGAACTTCTGCCATGTAACAAAAGTATTCTGAAGAGACACCCCCCCATGTTCTTACTCTCTAAAATCGTTGTTGATTAGCTAAATTCCTAGATAAATTTTGTTATGTTTGAAAAAAAAATCAATTGCTGGTTATTCTTTCTTACTCTTTAATATTTAACCAATTTATAGTTTAGTTTCCGTCTTTAACTACGGTCTTAGGAGAGGTGGGAGTTTTTCTATTTGGGCTGTTCTGGCCAAGTTCCTTGGTAACATCCCTAAAGGCCAAATGGAGTAATGTGCATATGATAAGAATATGTTTTAATAGGTCAATGGATGACTTCCCTGCATGATAAATGCCAGTTGTACAACTAATGTAGAATGATTTAATATAATCAATTCTCTCTTTTTGTCATTGCATGCTTTTTGTTACATTACCTCAACTGCCTGGTGCAGTTGCTATAATTTGTTTATATCTAAAAGTGCGCTGTCATCAACAGAAATGTGTAGGTTTCTCTGAACATCTTGGGCAGCTAATCTATGTAACATGAAAGACAAATTATCCTCTCCAGCCAGCATCTACAGGTAGCCGGTTTCAGCATAGGCTGAATCAGTGCATCATCAAATGAAATTCTTTGATTTCTGTTTTCTAAGATAAGGTTGATATAACTGCAAGAACATCAGCTAGAAGATAATACTGTATCTCATTCTAATGTCAAAAAGCAATATGATGCAGTGGGGTATATTATAAATATGTCAGAACAATGCTGCATAATAGTTCCTCTGGTCATTGGATGATGTTAAGACTCAATGATTTAAGCTAAAGGGGAATGATAAATCTTCACCAAAAAAAAAAAAAAACAACAACCACCAAACAAAAAATTAAAAAGTGCAAGGCATCCTACTGTCACTGAGTTTAGTCTCAAAGACTATGAGCCATCCTAGACTTTGAGAGAAAGGAATAGAGAAAGGTATAATGAGAGATAAGAATCTAATAGCTTCTTTAATAGCAGACAAAAAGAACGAGCTGTGAAAATCACTAAGGATTCAATTACTGGTGTTAGTATTTAATGCTAATAGTATTCATGTTGACCTATGATTCTGAATGCGGTTGGAAAAAACAAAATTTCTTGTTTGAAAATGCTCTTGCTTTTTGCTGTTTTCCCACTTCTATACTTTCTTCTTTTCCTCTCTCCCCAAATTAACACTGTAGGATGCCCATAATAACCATATAGCTAGACGAGCAGTCAGCAATCCTTACCAACTGCAGTGAGCTGGCTTTTATTTCTGATCTGGAATCAAGTTTCTGGCAACAAACATAGAATAGAGCATGGGAATAGAAAAATATCCTCACAAGTTAGCTATACTGTAGGTGCTCAGCAAGAGAATGGAAGGGTTGCTTTCAGGTGAAGAGAAGATTTGAATACTTAAATGCAATAATCATATCATCCAAACAAACCCTTCTGGAGACAGTGTGTTTAACCACAAGCCACAGCTTATAGATGTAGTATGTAGCTAAGAAAAATGTACCTTAAAACTTGTACTGCAGCTCAACTACAGAGAGACACCATTTATAGTATGAAAGAAATCATCCTCATTTCTTTATTAAAGAAGGCATTGCAGGGGCATTACTAACCTGCATATGTGCAGGTATTATATACCATGTTATCAGAAAGACCTATATTTAGAGTGTAGCCCTATGTAATAGGTTGTGTCTGTAACTGCTGGGAGTACGAAGGAAGAGCAGCAGGTGTGTGTTCTGCTGTCTTGGAGCAGGGAGGCAGGTTTTGCTGGGGGACTGCCCCTGGTCAGGTTGGTCCCAGGGAGGCCCTAACTTTCCAGAGTGCTCAGTACACTTGGCTCTTCGTCTACTGCATACAGTCCTGCAAAGAGGCTGGACTAAGGCTCCATTTATGAATGGGATTTTTTTTATATAAAGTTCTGAGATAATGGTGCAAAAGGCCTACTCCTGTCTGAGGTCTCATGAGCTTTAGACTTTGGTTATCCCTTGAAGTGACAGGGCACAGCTTTGACTCAGGAATATGATTAAAAGATTAATCAGAAATGTTCTGGTTGATTACCTGACAGGTGAGCTAATATTTATTAGAGGATTTGGTTTTAGATTTTCTGGATGTGATTCATTTCCAGCCATTAAGGTATTATTCAATGATGCATTATGTGCATCTTAAATGAAATATCGATCATTTTAACATAAATTGTTTTACTTTTTCATAAACTATTTTTCTTATGCAAAGGTTTACTTTTTAGAAGAGGATGTACTAGGAGAAGTGGTATTTAGCAGCAGATGCCCTTTATTTGAACTTTGGGCCAGTTGGGTAGATGGTAACACCCAGCTTTTCAGGCTTCCTTGTACATTAATATCTGTATATATAATATTAGTGATCTGTGAATAGGCATACAAAGTGAAGCTGGAAATAGAAAATCCTGGGTACTTATTTACATGCTTTCAAAAACAAAAATAGTGATTTCCACTTTGCTTTCATAAAGGTGATTACTTTGTAGATGAACCAAATGCTAACCTAGAATTATAAAGATCAGCACAGCATGATATTGCCATTTACTTCAAAAATCTGGAAAGAATGTTCTGCATAAAATCAAACACTTGTTCTTTGATTTATACATCTTGCTTTTAACTTACTTTTATAGGGTTTTAAAAAATATTAAATTCAGTCCTGTCATAACTATCTTGAAAAAACTATTTTTATAGTGTATTTCTTTTAATTGGGGGCTAGATAGAGGATCAAATTAAGCTCTCATTGAAGCTTTTAAATTGGGTACTGAACAATTATTTTTGAAGAGCCTGTACTTTTATGACAGGGATTGTGGTCCAGGTTGATAAGAGAAGAGAAAAAAATCAATTTAGACCTTTTCATATTTGAATTCATTAAATTGGTCTTACTCTATTAAAATAACAATTAATTTATGGCAGCCAATATTGTGCAATTGCATTGGAAGAGGAAAAAATGCAAGATAATAATGATGATAGATTTATCAAGTTACACGGTTGGAACTTATTACCTTGAGTGACAGTAATTTTGTATTCAGTTAAAAGACTGTAGTTAATAAGAACAGAGTATCCAAAGATCAGGATTTGAACTGATAGATCCCTCTATTCACTTTAGCTCTATATATTGCAAATAAGGATTTGGCATTGATGTAGCAATGAAAAAAGTCTTAACTGAAGATCATTTTTATTCTTCAAATAAGATTTGAATAGGTCTTTAAGTACGTTTCGTCTTCTCCTGGCACACTTTGTACCAAAAAGCAAGATTTAGTCAGAACTATTTATATGTAATTCTGTGGTTAATGCACCAAACATTCTTGAAAAGTATATTACTGTCTGCAAAATGTGTTTCTAGCTCTGTGGAAAGCAGAGAAATTAGTACCCAAGAGATATTCTCTTTTAGCTTTTAGTTTTTCAGAAAGCGATTACTGTGGTAGGTTAAAGACTGATGTTTACTACATGCTCTTACACAAGAGCTTTACTTGTTACATTGGTAGCCTATATATCATGAGGCCCTTACAGCTTATTGCATCCCAGATCCTAGGGTTTGGGGACTACAGTGTATTTTAAGCCATTTTTGACTGGCTAGATTGAAAAAACAGTAATACGCCAGAATTTCTCAATGAGAATGGTCAGCTGAGGTACTCTAAATCCAAAAGAAATTTTGTAGCATTTTGGTGGTGGTTTTTACAGTTCTTGCTGGGACAGCTTTGAAGACACCCAAGTAGAATTTTTTTTGGTAGGTGATAAGCATCTCTAATATTGAGACTAAAGTATTTTGTTTTAGTAGGGGGAAAAGAAAACCAAAACAGTTACGTCACACATGTGAACCCAAGTAGCTTTAATTACTGCTGGGTACCACTGTCATTGAGCTGTGACATAGCAGCCTGCCTGATATCAGCCCAACATCCATTACTGGTGATGATGGTGACGAAAAACAAAAACAAACAAACAAACCTAGGAAAGTACTTTTTTTCAATTTCGGGGGGATTTCAATTATATGATATCACAGGTGCTGGGTCCTGCTAACTTAATTTAGTCACAAGCACTGAAAGAGGCACCCAGTTGTGGAGTGTCCCAGCTGCGGGCAGAGGGGCTCTGCTCTGGCTGCCCCAGAAGCATAGGGCTGCTGCCCACAGAGCCTGACAGCGAGGGCAGGTACGCTGATGCTGTCACGCACTGTGAGCTGTGTTATGCTTCCTAGGCATGTGCCAGGGGAAACTGGGTTTTCAACGGTGCTATCAGAGATGCTCAACCAAATTGATATCAGCAATATCTGCCTGCTGTATAACAGTGGAATTTTACTCATTTACAGAAGACTGACAATAAATATCCAGTTTCAAGTGAAATAAAACTGAAGTGAATAAACTAAATTCCTGCTTCCCCCTTTGTTCTTTCAACATGGCAGAAAACACAGTGGGATTGTGTTATGAACTGGGATGGTTGTTTTAATTTTTCAGTGAACTGCAATTGTATGCATGGGAACCTAGTATCAAAAAATAATCCTTTTAATATATTAGACCCATAGACTGGAAAACTAGATCTGCATGGCCTAATCTGTCATGCTAAAGGTAACAGCAGCGCACCAGCTGTAGCGCACCTGCTGTGCAAGTGTCCCAGCCTTCAGGGCGAGTGGAATATTTGTTTCACTTGAAATCATCTGTGTTAATGTAATCAAAGGCTTCCAAATTCCCTTACTTGCTGCTGTAAAAGTAGGTGCTGTGTCTCCTGGGCCTCATATGAAATTGTTACATCCTGTTTTATGGTAGTCTTGCTGTTTCAAGACCAATTAGATCTTTAGCTATAGCAATGGTGGACTAGTTGATCTTAAAAATCTTTGGTTACAAGTGAATTGGATAAGTAGCTTTAGCTTAGCACCATTCATGTTCCAGCACTGGCGTGACTCAAAGCTGAAAGATCCGATTTGGCTCAACAAGTGAGACTGCCATTTCAGGGCCTTGAGGCCCTTCCGGAGGTGTGATGGTGTCTGGCTCGGCCATGATAAGGTCTGATCTGTTTTGCAGGCACATAGACCAAGGCCAACAACCTGTCAGAGGCCTCTGCTAGTTGCTTATGCTCTCTCTGGGTATCAGGCAAAATCAAAGGCAAAATGAATTCTTACATGTGTGTCCCTTAAAGGAAAGGGAAATGCAATATGCACATTGAGAGGCTTTCAGCTGAGACAATCTCTTGGTAGTACTGATAGTAGTTCAAAGCATATGAAAAATCCTCTGTTAAAGCAATTGCTATTTCTAATTCCTTCTCTCCTCCCCCTTATTGATTTATTTCAAAAACTAGGTGGGAAAAGCCAAAGTGAAAGCATGAATTTTACTCTGTTCTGACAATGGTAAGAATCGCAGCCCAACCTAATAATCCCTTGCAGTCGTAAGTGTCCCAGTTGCAAGCGAGCTGCCAAGAGCACAATTTCCCATGGCTGTGAATCTCAGCTGTGGGACGACCCCACTGAGCAGCCGAGCTGTCACAGGAAGGCAGTATTGCAGGAAGGGGCCCACCTAATGGGTGGCTGAGGACAACCCTCAGGAAGGCTTTGAAGATTAGGGCTGAAACTTTGTATTTGACTTGTGTTGAAAGGAAAACTTTCAGCATAGTGCCTGGAGCCCTGCATGATGTGCCCTTGGTGACTCCCAGTGAATCTATGGCAATAATATGGGCAATAGTATAAAATGAGCAGAGCTTTGCTTAACTGAATGACGCAATAAAACTCCTTTAAATTCAATAGGAAAATCAGATGCGGAGCAATGCACTGACATGAGTTTATTTAAAATCAGGGAGCTGTTTATTGCCTCAAAATTAAGCAAGAGGAGCAAGTGCAGGAGTAAGAAAGGTTTCAAATTTAAAAACAAACAAACAAACAAACAAACAAAACAACACCCCCAAAAATGAGGAGACTGATTTACAAATGCTGTCTCTAGTTTGGGGTTTCTAACTTGAGAACTCTTTCAAGATGCTAAGTACTCCCAAGATAGAGAATCAGTAGATAGGAACAGAATTTTTTTTAATATTCTATTTCTTGTTTAAATAGATTCCCAGATAATGTTAATGAGTATGGGGGGATGCCTCATTATAACTGGTTTTGAGCTCTTTGTTCATCAGTGATTTAGAACGGTTTAATGTGGCTCTTCAGGTAGTGGGTTATTAGAAGCCTGCCCATTTCATGGGTTTTGTCCTCTTCAGAAGACAAGCAGAAAACACCAAGAAGGTGAAAGTCAGCATTTCATGTAAATAGCCACAGAAACAGCTCATTGTGAAAACAACTGTTCTCCCATTATGTGACTCTCCAAAAATCTTAACCAAGCTCCAGCAGATGCAAACACAGTGCAGACGGTCGCAGTAATTATGCTAACCAGCGATAAAAGCTTCCATTTATGTGGCGTATCTACATCCTCAATGCAATCACTTCCAATCACAAAATGCATCTAGCAGTTGGAAACCCAGAGCATTATGAGATTGCATTGACTCTGCTCCCCACAGCTGAGGGAATGCTCTTTCTCTGCAATACATTTTCCTAAAAATTTCAGGACCATTGAGATACACCCTTGAGTCAATTAAAATTATCTCCCCTAAACTAGACTGCAGCTTTTAAAGTGTTGTGTAATAGCTCATGCGAACAAGGCCTATCTAGATTGCAGTTATGTACAATGGTTTTATAAAACATAATTTATATTCTCAGCATGTCAGTTCAGAATGGAATTCTTATTCATTTACTGTGATTTCATTTTACCAACAAAGCAGTGCATAAAGCCATTTTTAGTACAATACAGACTATTGTATTCATCTGCAAGAAAGAATGAACAAATGTAAAACATGGTATTTTTTCATCTGACTTTATAGCTGCTCTTAGATGTCAGGAAAGCTGCACTTGGATAATAAGAGGCAGGTGACTAGGAAAACACAAAATACTTATGTGCTGTTCACTATTTCTGCAGATCCTCTTTTCCTTTCTCCTGTTTTATAGCTTTTTTTTTTTTTGCTTATCTTCAGGTTCATTGGTAAGCTGTTGTTAAGCTACTGCTGGACACAAGAATGGTTACAAAAGTGTTTTTTGGCTATATGGTCTGAGCAAGGGTGGTAGTAACCTTGTAAGTGACGAAGTTGATGGCAAATAGGCCAGTTCAACAAGGAATGAAGAATTTTCTTAATATATGCATTAAAAGTAGAGATATTTAAATTCAAACTTAGATGTAAGCCTCAGTTCAGTTTTTTCCTTGTTTAAAAAAAGACAAAAAGCAGAGAAGACAAAATAATGCTTTTAACTGACTTTTAGAAACCTGTAGTATACACCTGTACTATACAGGGCTGGAAGAAGACTGAACCTATTTTCACGTGGTTGCAGGTGGCAGTTTGTCATTATAAATGTCTCAAAGGATTATGAGGAGGAAATTGATGTTCTGAGCTTTCATTTTATTTGAGGGATGCTGGTAGTTTAATTTAGTAGCAGTGGGCTTTGAGATGAGCAATTCTCAGAAATAATATATTGCTTGGAGATAATTTTGTTCTTAGGGGTAGTTGAAGGGATTAGATATCACTTCCAAAGGGGATATTTTGTGAACAGTCTAGAGGGCAATTCACTTGTTGTTGCCCTTTGATTAGGGGTCTGAACATGGGACATAAGTTTGTAATGTAGCAGCGTAACCTCAGATATGTGCTGAGTCTGGGACTGCTGTAAGCATCATTTTTTTCTATAATGTTTTGAGCATTATCTTGTACATGGTGAAGTCTTTCTTTTGCAAATTATTCATTAAACATCTGTGAACTCTGGCACACCATCCTGCTAGGGTTTGATAATTCCGTAATGCAGTCTTGAGAGCATCCCAGAAAAACTCCATTACAGAAGTGGCAGGAAATTCCCACATCCATGACTATGCAACGAAAGATCTGCTGGATTCAGAATGGGAGCACTTCCTCACGTCTCATCCTTTACACAACTTCTGGTGTGTGTGAGTCAAACCCGATACTGGCTTAATGTATGTCAGTGAAAGACTTAGAAAGGAGGAATATCACAGTGGGCCTTGGGAGTGCAATATTTGGCATTAGCTTTTCAGTGCTTGAGGCCACAGGTCTTGGCAGAAGCTGAGCCCTGGTGCTACCTGAAGCTCTGGCCTCTTTCACTTTGCCTCTTCAAGTGCTTAGAAATCTGCTTTGTTTTTTATTTTTTGTAAGTATTAAAACATCAAAGTCTTTAAAAGTTTAAACAAAGTCCTAGTTTGACAGGACTCAATTTCAGCATTAAAGATGACAGTTATTGGTATGAAATTAAAACACAGCAAATAATTAAAAACATGAAATGACTAGTAAAATTTAACCTTTTTGCTGATTATACTTTTTCAAACTCCTTTCCCCAACTTATTGGGTTTTCCCCTCTATCAGTATGTTCATGGACTTCACTGTATGAAAGGATGTGGAAACAAAAATGTAATTTAAAATTATAGGAGTTGGATTTTGCCAAAAACAGTCTTAGGGAAAGCTAAACTGAGGTGATTTATTATCTAGACACCAGGTTTTGTTAAAGTAATATGTCAGTCTTTGATTAATATTGGCAGTTGTGGAAAGAATATTTCATTCATTTTACCTAGTTTAGCTCAGTTAAATACTGTATACTCTGTTTAGAAACCAGTTTGAGCCTGTAAAACTAGAAAAGCCCCTCTTCCAATTCTGAAGTAAAAATTTGGTTCAGTTGATCTAAACACTTTTTTCCAGTTCACTAACTACAGCCATACTTGTTTTGTTTTAAATGATAACTTGTGCATTTAAATGAAGCATTTTAACAAATCAAGGCATTTTAAAAGTATTTTTTTCTGTATATGAATTGAATTTCAATTTCTAAAAAAGATCAGGTAGAAGACCCAAGCAAAAAGTTAGTCTTGTAAATAATGCATTGCATTCAGCTGTTTGACAGATTGTGTAAAACTTAAAACCTACTAAATACCAAGAAACTACTGCTGAAAACAAGGAAAAACAATGCAAATCAGAAATTTTCCAGATCAATTTCAGCCCACCACTTAGGGAAAACAATGCATGTGTTGTGCAGGAAAACATCCTTCAAATGAAATATATAGTACATTGACAATGTAAGTCCCGTTTAGTAAGTCACCATTAAAAATAACAGTTCCCACTTACGACACTAGGTAGTAGATGTCCAAACGAACAGCCATAATGATGAAGCATTTCTAGCTGGTACTTTGTGTCGTACTTACTTGACTAACAAATTTGGCCAAGACTGGTTTTTGAGCTCTGACAATGGAGTGGTGAGTTGGGATGTGTGTGTGATGAGTGATGTACAATGGATGTCTGCTTGGGGAATGAAAAAATAAATAGCAAAGTAGTGAACAATATTTATTTCTTGGTGATTAAATAAAGTTTTGGAGTGGAGATGGATGCAAAAACTTTGGGAGGGATATTTTGGAATGAGTCTCTCTGCAAGAAGCTTTTAATTAGCTAAAGAGTTTATACTGAAGTTTGACATTTGTGAGAAGTAAGAAAATATCTTATCAAGGCTGAGGCAAGGATTTGCTGTCTGTTAATGCAATGACCTTTATAAGGTTCAGAAAACTTTCAATATCCTGTTCAGGAGAATGAATGAAAAGGAAAAACTGAAAAAGGAAATTGAGGAAAGATGTTATTAGCAGTGGCTTCCTGGGAGTGGTTGCCTGTGTTTGGCTGTGTCAGGGAGGGGAGATGCTTTTATCCACATGTGGCTGAAGCATTATCTTGATGTGGTCTGTAAGGGAATGTGCTGCATAAGAAGATACTAAATTAATTTTAAAAAATACAGGTGAAAAAACTGTACAGGCTTGCCAAGTCTTTCATTAAAACAGAGTGTTGGAACTGATGTGCTGTGAGAGACAGAAGACGAGACTGAAATGATTCACAGGTTGAGGGGGAAGTGCTACGCTGGAAGAGAGGAA
Organism: Balaeniceps rex; assembly: GCA_013401315.1. Lineage (NCBI taxonomy): Eukaryota > Metazoa > Chordata > Aves > Pelecaniformes > Balaenicipitidae > Balaeniceps > Balaeniceps rex. The sequence continues at coordinate 39,314 of VYZW01039291.1, read as the reverse complement.
CAAAATACCTCTTTAGAACAGAGTTTGGAAAAAAAAGCGTATCAATGATCATTCAATTTGAATTCTTGCTTGAGAGCAGATTATCGTATTCGGTGGCTTGGGGAGGCCTTAGTGAAAGTAGATCAACGTCTACAACCGTGGAAACTTGTGAACTTGCAGAAACACTCCCCCCGTACTAATATAGAAAACATTTCTCTTTGCTCGTATGTATTACAAAAATGATGAGAGAAACAGGTGACAGTATTTGGAATGCACCCATGAGGCAGCATATAGCAAACTCAGAAACGAAGTGGTTTGTATTACACAGTTTGGAGTAAAAGCACTGTTTTGGCACTGAACAAGAACAGGAGTTTAAAATAGAGGCATACGTTAACAAATGGCTTCATTTCATTCAATGTTGGGCTCCTGTGCAACCATTTTATTTCTTGAAATTCCTGCGACCTTGCCAGCCATAGATCTTACTGCCTTCTGCTCGTCCTGACAATGCCCAGTGCATCTTAAACAAGCAGCTCACAGAAGTGCTAACCCTCACCCCTACTTTATCAGTCAGCAGTCACAAAAGGGAGTGGGTGTAAAAGCTGGCAGAAGACCTCCTGAGCTGCGTTCTCACAGTACTGAATTATGGCGGCTGGGGATGACCATGGCAGCAAGGAAAGTGTGTTGCTCCAACTGGAGATAGTGGGCTTTAGTAGATGTTAAACCATAAATAAGTGGAAGAGACAAGAGAAGGATGGCTAGAGATTGGCTAATTGCTTTAAACCTGATTGGGGCCATTACTTCTGTGTCAGATTTAGCCAATTTGGATCACCACCTCTAAGGTTTAATTAAAACTGGTGCTGCTGCCATTAATTGTATATTCCAATAACTTTAAATAATGCAGATGATTTTTATTCAGTTGTCTTCTCCTGGCCTTGCCCCACTGAGATCACTGTTAATTAGATACTACATTACATCTAGCAATGTCTTTATTGCTGTTAATGTTGCTGTCTATATTATCTGGATGGCTCCAAAGTGAGAACATGCTGAGAATTTAATAAGATGACTGGTAGTTGAGAAGCAGATATTAATGTGTTGTAAAACATCTCATATGACACATTTTTTAATCAGTGACCATGTCACTCATAAAGGGGATGATGCAATTCACAGTCAAAGCGAAGAGGTAACTAATTCAGCTGCTCAGTACACTTATTTTTCTTCAGGAGCCTTTAAGTAAAGTAAGGAATACAATTGTCATACACAGGTAGATTTCAAAATGTCTCTGGCACATATTTGCCTTGTGTTGTGCAGGATGTGGATGAGCATTATTAGAAAACTATTTGTGATTAATTTGGTTTTGATGCTGCTGGATTGCAAAAGGTGTGATAGCTGTATTCTTGGGGGGAGGAATAATCTGCTGGCTATGTCTGCTGCTGATGGAGTTGGTTCCCAGATCCAGCTTGGCTGGACGCTGCCAGGCGTGTCCCTGACCTGCCACCTTTGGGAACAGAAGAATAGCTCGAGGTAACCCATCAGGCTCCACTGGGCAAAAGTGTGTATATTTGTATTTAGACTTTTTTTTTGCACTCTTCTCCATGAGTGTCAGCCAGAAATTAAAACTTGGAAGAAAAGATTTGGTAAATCATGGAACTTCTGGCATTTTGAAAGCTGAAATGTATTTCAATCAGTGTAATTCCTCTTGTTTTCACAGTGAATCCACTTTTTTGTTTCTTTTTTAAAAGAAATTGTTCTCTGGAATTGCTCAGAAAGAAAAAAGGAAAATTTTCATTAAAATCAATTTCAAACAAGATTTGAACAAAGTTTAACCCTTGTTTAAAAATCTCTTTGCTGCATGTGTACAGTGGCTGCCATTTGTGCAAGCCTTCTTGGAAGTAGGGGCTTGAACGAATCCTGCAGGCTGCCCTCATGCACTGCTCCGGCGCGTTCTGTGCTGCAGGTGGCCTCGTAGATAAAGTTGGACGTTAAGAAGCTGGTTTCAGAGAAGCAGTGCCAGTCTTTCCACTGATAAAGCTTTCCTTTGAAGCTCTTGAGCTGTATTTTTTCTCCCTGTGTATTTTTGAAGAGTATTGTGTATGTTTAACAGCGTAAATAAATAAGTAACGCCTTTGCACATTTATCTCTGATGAAAGCCTGCTATAAATTTATATGCAAATTAGGCCCAGCTCCCAGCGAGTTGCCAATGTAGCGTTCAGGGTTGTTGGGGTTGTGCACTGCAGATCTTACCCTTAGGAATTCTTTCCTGATACCCAGACCAAACTTTTTCCCCTTCATTTAATCTCTTTACTATTAGTTATAGCAATTATCAGCCACTCAGATTGTTGCATATTTTAGTGATATTTTAATCTTGTAATTACAATGAGAAAGAAGTTTTTACCCCTAGTTTTCTGTTGCTGTGTTGAACTGGAGATGAAAATAAACTTTGTTCTTGAGTAATAGTAATAAGAGGTAGACACATTCCTTCAGGTCCTGTAGGTGTACAAGGGGAACTGCAATCTATTTTTGTAGAACCTGCTCGTGTATGGTGATTCTCTGCATGCTGTAGATACTGAAGAGTATTGTGAACCATTTTTTAATTCTTTTTTTCCTCAGCAAACAAAGTCCTTTCAGTTTATGCACTGTATACTTCAGTGATCTGCTGCATACAGGGATTAAATTACAAACTGTTTTCAACATTGCTTGTGAATTTAAAGTCTGGAAAAGAAAAGATCTTCCTTTGGGTTATGGTTTTTGATTATATCTTTCTAATTACACACATCTAGTGAGATTACATCACATATTCCGCAGACATGACCAAAGCGTATGGCTCAAGATTTATGAGATAAACATTAAAGTGCAAACACATAACTGCAGAGTAATGTAATGTCAGTTAGGAAAATTGGGTTGAGACTTCCAGACTAACCGCGAGTAGATCCAAAGCAGAGGGAAAAATGCAATTGTTCCTTCATCTGCTGTATATTAGGGATTGCATTTTACAGATGACTCTGCGGGCATTGTACTGCTCTTTACCAGCATGTGCACATAGAATGATCTTTGCTGGAATCATCCTAACAGTAGGAGTAACTGCAGAGAATTGTTGTGGGATTAAAGAAAAAATATTCAGTGGCTGCGCTTTTCTTATTATATATAGTGGATTCCATAATCCTGAATGGTCACTCTTTTGCTGGCCAGCTATTGAACTGTAGGTGTAATATTTTTCTTGTTCTGGTGATGTTGAGCAAGATGCATTTAGTCTTAGTTTGATCATGATTGTGTTACCTGAGCTGTCAAAAGTGTGAGCTATGACTTAATGTGAGGAAAGAAGAGGAAAGGAAGGTATGCCTCCAAGCTTCTCAGGAGTCTGGACAGGACAAGGTACCATCCATCAGCTGATCAGTAGCATCACACCTTGTTAGGAACAGTGCTCTGGCTCCTGCAGAGCAAAATGCAGAGCAGGGAAAGGGATCTCTGTTTTGCAAAGAACAACGATATTGCCAATCTGTAGGTTTTCATGACTGTGGTTTCCAGTTCCTATCATTTCCTGTTGTGGTATGGGGGGCAATTTGCCTTGGGTTTCAGCAAATTAGTGCACCTGCTGGAATATTGTCTCTGCAGCTCCTGCTGAGCCATTTCAAGCACTCATAATGCTGTCATTTGTATCAGAAAGGTGGCAGAATGGTGCTTTTTAGCTTGCAAACCTGCTGGAATGTACCACTATTTCAGACACTGAGGGCAAGCTGTCTAGGTAGTAAAGCCATACAATATTGCAAGTAAGAAAAAATAGTCAGAATGGAGTATTGCCAGAAAGAAATACAAACAGCCTTAATCATCTACTTCCATTTTAATATTCATTTAATTATGAGTGTCAAAGGTAATGAGACATAGTTTAATCATTTTGACCTCATTTTTTAAAAAATCTGAGTTCCTGAAGTTAAGTATCTAAAACCATATTTAGACATCTCAGTCAAAGTGGCCTGATTTTCAAAGGTGCTGAGCAATTACAGGGATGGGAGAAGTGTGATAGATTTTGTCCTGGATTCCTAGGCTTAAAAATTAACACAAGAACTTCTTGTTGGAGATGATCAGACTATGAGCTATTTTAAAAGGCTGAAATCATATGGCATTGCATGCTAATGGCAATTTACCCTTTTTCAGTAGAAAAAAGGGACATGACTGTAAATGTTCAAATTAAAACTCATAAATGTCTCTGAGTATTAAAAGGAAATGAAAGGAAGAAAAACTCAGTTGAAATAAATTATTTTACACTGCTCTGGAATATATGCAACCAAGCCAACACAAAAAGCATTAAACTCCCCCTCTCCCCCCAACCACCAAACCAAAACAGAAACTTGTTAGTCCAGGTCCAACCTGCAGTATTTTGTTTTAATAGTAGTTATAAAATGTGGAAATTAAAACATAGATGGAAACACTGACACCACTGTAAGTTTAATGGCATAAGGGCACTACTTAAACAATACAGTTAATGCAGTAAACCTGGCAAATCCCCTTAACTGCCGGGGGGTCTTCCTTATTTGGTGAACTCTCAATGTTTTAAATGACTACAGCCCTTTCCAGTTTAGAAGTTACTGCTGGGCATTTAGTTTTCATAATGTTGACTTTAGCATTCTTCAATGTTCTCTGCATACGTTTGATCCATGACCATTTTATGGCTGCAGAGAATTGCCACAAAAGGAGGGGGGGCAGAAAATCTTATAAAATTACAAAGAAAATAACTTTTGCCTCACAGTACGTTCAGAGTCTTGGAGGCATAGGATTGGGATGGATGAAGCTTCTGAGCACTGTAAATTAGTTCAGCATTGCATGCCCAGCTAGGGCTGCAGGAAGTTGTGGAGAGCATAAGTACATAACTCATGTTATGGTGGACAACTCCCATCAATACTGTTTGGACAAGTGTTCCATACCCAACTTGAGCCATGGTCCTGTATGTGTGTACGTATGTGACTTATTCTTATATTTAATGCTAAGCACACACATGTGTGTTTTGTGTTTACAGGGTCAAGGCTGTAAGTATCTTGAAAGCCAGGAGAAGTACTATACTAGAGAGGAACTGTATAAACTAGGCTTTATTATTCATCCTTAATGAGTTGTGTTTATAAGACAAGTTGAAGTTGTGGATACTAGTAAAGTTGATCATTACAGACTTCGCTGCAGCTATGAAATATAAATGATTGAACGAATGACTTGGAAGCTTTTAGTTTTCCAGGTCTCTAGAGTACAGTTTACAGGAGTGATGGAGCGCTGATAGTTGACAGGCTTGAAACGTGGGGATGGTTTGCTACAAGGCCCATTTAGGAAGTAGCTTACCAGTAGCTCCTTCTCTCTTATTCCAGATGGTTGATAACTAAAGCCTGTAGGTAGACTGTATCTGAGGCACTAATGCATAATAGAAGTAATTTGCAGGAAAACGGGTCCCAGGCTACGGAGGGCCTTGTCACTTCTGCCTCTCAAACATGAGGACAATGGCGGGATAGGGCTGGCATCTGTTTCTTGGTGTACTTTTCAACAGTTGAGGGAGTGCTTGTAGCAAGGCTACTACTCCTAATGCGCATATGAGTGCCAACCTGGCGAAAGGAGGGGGAGAAGAGGGCTGTGCTGAACTGGTGGTGCCTCATTTCTGCTGTTGTCTTACCAATTGTTTGTATGTCTGTATGTAAGATGTAGCTTACAAACAAGTGCAACTACTGAACCACATTTTGCTTAGGAGGGTAGGTAATGCAATGTACTGCTCTATGGGCTTGAGGAAAAAGAGTAGTGGATGACTTGCATTGTCTCTGTGTTCTCTGGACACACTGAGTTATAAAAGGTTCAGCTGAGGTCAATACCCACTGAGAGGTGTGGAGAAACAATATTTCCATTTAGTAGTTAACTTTGGGGAAGATATGTATTTTATTAAAATGTCATACTAAAGCAGACTTTTATTCCAAAAGAAAGCTGAATCCAGCATGAATGAGGTTGCACAGCTGCTGATTTGTATGAACTCCTTGGCACCTTTGGAAAGGAAGTAGCAGCCTTTTGCAGTATGAAGATCATTGCTCAGCAGTTTGGCAAGGTTAGTGGTATGCACTGAACGTGCAATGCCACACCTTAAGGTAAGAGGAGATTTTTTTCGGGTGTCCTGGAGCTTGGTCAGACCAGGAAGAGTTTTGAAGAAATCAATACCCACAGCTGGTGCTGTTTTTTGGCTGACATATCCATTCTAAAGTTAAACCAAAGGAGGAGGAAAAAGTTGTTACATTGCTCGAAGATTTAGAGGAAAGACCAGTTTGCTTAAAAGAAGAAAAAAAAAATTAGAAACAAGAAAAAAAAGTGAAAACAAGAAGAATCTTTGTGCTTCGTAGCCTGTATTGTAGTCTTCAGCAAAGAATGAGTAACACTATGGCATAAAACCTGATTAAGCCAGGGCAGTCTGTCTTCCAAGCAACCTTTTATGGGCCAGATCTTGATCCATTTATTTCCTGTACTCAAAGTTATTGCCATGGCATCATTAAGCACCATGCATGCTGTTGGTGTTCTGTAAATAGGAATAATTGTTGTTGTAGCCAGAAGGCTGGGCTGCTTCCAGCTCTTGGTGATCTGGAGAGATAGTAGGATTAAAAAGAGCTTTTAGACCCTGGGAAGTTGAAATAGCACTTTCTGGAAACTGTCTTGTATGCATTATCATGTTTCTAGGCCAAATAAAGGATTTAGGTTATTTCTTTCAGGGCATCTGCAGGAGGACAAATATTCCTCAGTTTGGTTTGCTCTTAAACAAAGTATCTGTGAACCTTTTGAGATGCCAGTTGGAAAGTAGACATTTTGAACTACATCAAGCTACAGTGACAGAACTTCTAAAACATAATCCTGGAAGGCCTGTGCCTGAAAATATAGCACCTCTCTAATACGTAATCAAAATGCATTTTTCCCCATGTTTCTGTCATATTTCATTTTACTGTTTATGTCAATACTCAATGTATAAACAATAGCTTGTTATTTACAACTGATATCTTTAAGTGGCTTTAACAAGAAGCAAGATAGCAATATTATGATTGTTTTGCAGTGTACAAGAAGGAAATCCAAGGAGAAGGTAATAAATTTACCCAATTTCTTGTGCTCTCCTCCTTTCAGAGCTTGACCAACCACCAACAGATTAATGGTTACTGCAGACAGTAAAAGTAATTATGCTAACCAGATAATAAAACCTCCTATTTTTTTGTCCATCTTCAAAGCAATAACTTTCAGTGACAAAATACAGCCAGTAGTTAGGAACAATGGGCACTATTAAAATCCATCAGCTGAACTCCTTGCTTATAAGGGAGCCACCACCTTTGTTCAGTGCGTTTTCCCAACAATTCTGGGACCTCTCACATATTAAAACAGTTGGATTTGTGTTCAGTGAACTAGTCTAGGAGTTGTCTAACGACACTAACTTAAATCACATTAAATCAATAATTCAGTATACTATACAACTATTCAGTACTTAGTGTATATTGAGAAAAATTAAACTTGCTCTCTGAGCTACATCTTTAATCATTTGGTCTTCAAACACTTCATAGGTATAGATAAAGCTGAAAAGCTAGTTCTGTTTTGGTCATCTTCTTACTCTCCTGATTTCAGTTGGACTGGAGGTGAAAAGGTTCCCAAGTGAAGTGAGATGGTAGGTCCTGTGCGTTGGTGCTTTCTTTGCTCCACCTGAAGACTTTTGTTACTGGTGGTTCTTGGCTGCTTGCTGTATGGTAGCTTTCCAGTTGCTTTGTGTGCTTTATAAATCTGGGTCTTGGATTTTGGTCCTTTCGTATCTATAGAGGTTTATTTCTTCCTTATTAAAAATACAATGTTGTTGTTGGGCCAAGCAACTTAATCATAACCAGCCACAAGAATTTCTTGCATATCTGAATTGTTTACAAAGAGTGTACACATGAAGAAAAGAGTGCTACTTTTTTTCAAAGACTGGTAGAGTTGCTTTTAATTGGTGTTCTGTGTTTCTTTCTTTTTTTTTCAAAAGCAAAAGAAATTTTAAACCTGACCAGGAGTGAACAGGAGAAATTAAAATACATTCAGTGTTGCTTTAAGTTTGTCAACAGATGCAGTTATGCCAGTGCCTCCTCATGAATTCCTTCTGTTCAGTTTTGAAATACATTTGTATGGGTGAAATGAGTCTGTTGACCTAGTTGCTGAAATATAACAAGGGGAATTAACTCCAACAAACTTCTTTGTTCAAAAGCAATTTCTTTTTTCACCTTTCAGTTTTCTTTCTCCTTTCTTCTGTAAAGAGCGCAAGGAAGGTAACCTGTGTTTGGTTCCACCATGGTCACTGCTAGGCAATGCATAACTGTGATGAACTACAGCAATATGGGCTGTGTAAGTGTGTTCACCTTTGTCTCTGGAGGGAGAAGGATGATGTCATGTGCTGAAGTGCTATTGATATTTAACATATTGGTTTGGCTTCCTGCAAGCAACATTAAGCATACAGGATATGCATAACAGCTTTCTGTTTCATTTATGCTTCCCAATACATAGTGTTGCTGCCTCAAATCCAGTCATGTGTGTTTCAAACCAGTACATTAAGAAAAAATTTGGGTTGTGAATTCAAATATAATTTTTAACAGCTTTAACCAAGGGGTAATAATAGTTCATGTGTGGGAGATTAGATCTGGCTTCGTTGGTCTTTTTTGTACTTTTGCTTACTGTGTGGTCATTTTAGTGTGCATACACATTTGGGTGGTTAAGGGCCCAAAGCTGCAATATTGCAAACACACATGAGATTTACTTTACTTTTACAATTTGTCTTACTGGGATCACATGAGGAAATTTAAATGTATGCTCAAGTGTTTGCTGCATTAAGTTAGGATTTACCCAACTTCAAATGCTTTAGTGCACAATTTTTAAATAAAACCACACTTTTTTGTCCTTTTCCAAAAGCGCACTCACTGAACAGTTATGGAATATCTCACTATAATGAGTTGTCTGAATTTCGTATAAGCTGAACAAAAAATAATGAAGTGGACTACTTAAAAATGCTGTAATGATTTTTATTTTGTTTTATGGCTTTTGTTTGAAACAAAAGTTGAAAAGACATTTTTCCAATGCAAATGCTAATTTAAGCAGAAAGCAGGTTGTGTGGGTTTTTTTTAATTTAGATTTTAATTCATCTATATAAGGAGCTTAATTGTTTCAAGAAAAAAAAAATTAACAACCCCAGTAGTAGATAAAAGGAATGTTTATAAACTGCTTGCCTAGATAAAATTTTTTTTATAAAAAATGACCAAATAAAGAGCTTTCCAGCTAGGGTTTTGTATTCTTGCAACTCACAATTGTAACTTGTGTTCCACTTTTCTGGAGAAGCCAAGCTGAAATGCTTTGGTAACATGGCTGCTCTGCTCCAGTAGTTTGAATGAGCCAATTCTGAAATGTCGGGCACTGCTCTGGGTACTCAATACTGGTAGTTGCTAACCCTCTTATAAAAGGTTTGAGCAGTACTTGGTGACACTGTAGTTATTACAGTTACCACTGTGCCCGGGCTAGCTTCGGTGAGCTTACCGTTGCTGCCATGGTTGCATGGGTGGGAGATCTTGGAGGAAGAAAATTGGTTTTCCTGGGATTAAAGCAATAGAGAGAAGATTCTGTAGGAAGTCATGGAAGAGATGAAGGGTAGATCTCATTGTTCTCCCACACAATGTCATGATTTTCCAGAAACCTTGATCCATCTTGAAGAATAACTAACAAGCAAGTAATGACATTTATTCAAGTTTGCTAACCTAAAGGCAAAGTATAATGATTTCCTAAATGATTTTATTCATAAAATGCTTAAACGAGTAAAGTAATTTTACACAGATACTGAAGAAGATTCCATTGTCTCAGTACAACTTGTGAATGAGGAAGGAGAGGGTAAAAGTTTCAAGCTGTGAAGAAATGCATTCAATCTACTTCTGGGTCTGGTCCTATTCAGCTAGGCAGTTTTTGCTGGCTGAAATTTTTCTCTAGTCTCAAGGTAGTAATGTTGTGGCTGTGAGCATCTGAGAGAATCCAAGTCCTCTGGAGAAGGTAAGGTGTGGTGTTAGATGACTTAATGTAGCTGTAATAAGCAAAAAGGCTTTCTGAAACCTCTTGGTGGAACTCAGCAGAAGATGCATTTCTGGGCAGTAATGGCAGTATGATAATCCCTCCTTAATCTGTGAATTGCTATCCCAGACGTCTGCCCTTTGTGTAACAACCTGGTATGGCAAGTCTTAAGCATGTTAAGGAGCCTGGCAGAGCTGCTTAGGTGCTGCAGTAATGACAATAAATAGATAAATAGCAGGAATTGTCACCTAGTCACTGAAATGCAGGGATGAATCTTAAAAAAAAAAAAAAAAAAAAAAGTCTTTAATGAAATTGAATCCAGGTTTAGAAAAACATTGAAGCTTGAGATGGTCACCAAGTCCTCTTCCTAACCAGTTGCTTGCTGTCTAGTTTCTTCCCTTGTGTTATTTCATATATTAGCTCTCCAGTTACCATATAATCTTCCAAGGTTGACCAGCCCTCAACACAAAATATTCAAGGAAAAGCAATGTATCTGTCAATAAACTTTACTCCCAAGGAGCGTAATTCCCCCTCTGACAGATGTTCTTGCCTGATGTTACTGCCAGACATAAGCAGATATTCCGGGGCTCACAGATGTTAAGCACAGGCTCTTGCTGGATGTGTCTCATGGTGCAGGTGTCACTTGCTTTAGGAGCCTGCCCTTCAGCTGTGGCTGCTTGGGGAGGGTGTTGTGGTGTGGCAGAGTTGCCAACCCACAGCTGTACAGCACAGTCCTGAAATGCAGGAGAGGGGCATGTGTGGGGGCTGCAGGTGTCCCAGCAGAATATCGTCAGGCTGGGGAGAAAATGAGTTATGCTTCTGGTAGATCTACATATGCATTTTATGATTTAATAGCAGGAAGATGGGAAATGCACTGGCAAGAATGAGGCAAGTGAGAGCAAGATTGTGATCTGTACAGTTGTATGCATGTATTTTCTGCCCTGTTATGACAAAGATTTATAAACACCTCTGAGACATTGCTGTTTTAATACCTGTAAACACTTAACTACTGTCAAAACCTAATTGTTCCATTTCTGGGAAATACGTTAGGCTTCGATCCCTGCAAATCATAATCGATAAATTTCTTAGGAGAAGAATATTCTGACTTGTTTATTGTTGTGAGATGCAAAGGTAAGAGTTTTTTAGAAGCATTTCTTAATGGAAAAGTAGCTAGCATGAAATACCTTTACTTATTCTTGTGTTTTAGAAGTAATAGCTTAGGAGTAGGGGGTATAAATAGACAGTCATAGCTGTAGCAAAGAGAAAGCGTTCATAACAAAATTGAGCTTTATAATTTAGATTTCACTTCACTGGAGTGGAAGTCATTCTTCCAGGACAAATAAGGTTTTTTAATTATTTCTGTGTACAGGTGATTTGAATCATGTACCATCTTTTTTGTTTGCTCAAGGTTGTTTTTCTCTACAGTGCAGAAATCTTATCTAAAGCAAGAAGCTACTTTTATATGTGGGGTTTTTTTTTAACTTTAGACATACTATTATGGTGATTTAATAGAGTTTAACAAGCAATTGATGACTTCTAAAACAACAGGGTTCCAGGGTTGTGCAGTTAGCTTAAATTTATTTACAGGAACTTTCAGTTCTTGATTTTTCTTTGTCTTGGAGACTACCTCTGCCACTGCAGCTTTCTGGTCAATGATCAGCCAAAAGCCAGTGTTTGTAGATGACCTTCAGCACAATATGAAAAGACATCTTTAGTTCCTGTAAAATTGTGCTGAAACCATGACATCTGTGCAGCTGAGTTGTGTTGTCGGAGCCCTGCAGCCAATGTGCAGTCCAAGGCTTGTGTCTTTAAAAGCAAACCCACTGATACTGATTATCTTGAAAATGTCAGGATAGTTTAAAATATATATTGTGTCAATTAGCAATTTCAGTAAATGAGGAAATCTGCAATTTTTTTGAGTGAGGTTTTTTTTAATTAAATTTCTGAGTGGCCGCCTTTGGAGAGAGCTTCTTGCTCATGAGGATTTGAATAGCTTGCCAGAAGTAGCTGAGACCAGTATCATTCAATGATTCAAGAGCAGATTTTAAGTATGTTATGAAGGAGTTCTGCAAGCTGGCAGAGAAGCAGAATAAAATAATCTAAGGTATTTTGCTGGACCCTGCTAATTTTGCTTGTGTGATTCTGTCCGTTATGATGAAAAGGACAATTCAAAGTAGGAACAAGTGGAGTGGTGTTTTTTACAAGTATTTTTATTCTGAACCATATATACTGATTAAATCTCTACCAAAGGCACCACTTTTCTTACCTCTCTGATGGAGCCATGTTACTGTAAAAGCAACTTAAAAACTTTGCAGAGCAGTCCGTGGTAGAAAGACCTAAATGAAGCTTCCGGAAGAAGTGTAGGGAATCTGCTTCAATAGTGGAGTTGGTGATGAGCATAACAGCAAAGGATGATGGAATATTAAGTTGTTCAGTATGTCGTTATTCAGATGAAGTCTCAAATATTATCCCTTAATACCTTTCTCTGGTAGTGCTTTGTTACTGACTCATAAGCTACCATATCCCCTTGCTGAGAGGCTGATTCTGTATCAGTTACACAGAATAATCTTTATTCTTGTGACTAGTAAATGCTGTTTAAGTTGCAGAATTGCACCTCAATTTACAACTTATTTCTGCAGTGCCTAGTTCTTTTTTTTTTTTTGTGATTTCCCATCTAAGCTCTAACTTAAGAGGTAAATTCTCAGGGGATCATGCCATTGTGAATACTTCAACATGAGGTGCATAATTCAACATCTTAGCTAATATTTACTCCTGAAACTTCATGCATTTTTATGGTTTACTGTAAAAACAGCTATTGTGCCTGGTTGTTGCCTCCCAGGCACCTACAGGACAGTGACTCATTGAATCTTTATGACAGTATTAGGAGAAATATATTCCTCACTTTATGACTAACCTTCAAGAGAACGAGGCCAAAGTTTTAAATATTTTACCCATCTTTCTTAGGAAGTATGCATATATTTAAAATGAAGTGTGGTCTCAGTAGTGGTAGCACGCATGGAGCTGTACAATACACACAAAATTGCACCATCCTCTTGGAGACAATGCAGCTTAGTGATTTGGTGGGGTTGGAACAGAGCTCTGAGTGGAGTGTCTTTAGGACTGAAATGCAAAAGATAGCACCAGGGTACATTATGAAATCCAGAGACAGGGTGAGCACAGGCTTTTCATTTTCTGCAATTCATATATTTTTTTCTGGGAACTTATTAGGAAAGGTCTGTTTCAAACAAAGAGTGGCTTAAGCCACAAGAGCACAGGGTTTCATGCTTTTAGTAAAGCACAGAAGTGAGTCACCCTAAGCATTTCCCTTAGTCTCTAGAGTTGAAGACTCTTAGGAGAAAAGCAAGAAACCCAGGAGCTAACAATAAACACATCTGAAAATGGCTTGAGGAATAGCTCAGTCTTTGTATCTTCTGCCAGATAAAACATATGCATTGAGATGGTGGTGATGGTGTGCTGCTCTAACAGTTGGCAAAATAAGATGGTCACAGGCTAATTTTGGAACCTGCCTTATGTCCCACTGACTTATACTTCATCCTCACTGGGGTGCTGTTTCCTCTCTTGTCAAACAGTGATGTTTAACCCTGCAGGAACCTATGGGCTGATACCACCTGTGGGCATTACAGGTGAGGGACATGGGAGCACGAGCTATGAGCAAAGTGGAGCACAGGGACATTCCTGAGTTTGCAAATACCTCAGCAGAGAGATTTCTGTGCTGTAATAGAGATAAATCTCAAAGCAGAGACAGTCAAGCTTGTTGGTTTTTATCGTTTTCCCTCCCAGAATGTGGCTCTTCCTGAAATCTGTTCAAGTGGGACTTTTGCGACCAGGCTCCCTGAATTGTGTACAAGTGAGAGGCTCACTCTTGCAAAGAGAGGAGGAAGCCTCCTGTAACAGTAGCAGCTCAGATACCTTGTTAGATGCTGACAGCAGGGCCAATGCATACTCCTGGAGGTGAAGTGGTCTGCAGTCTGCGGTACAGGTCTTTGGCCAATAGCAATTTTTTCCAGTAAAAAGGGGACACTGAAAGGTCATTATATGGAGGATATCCTGATTACTGTAAAACCTGAAAGTCACTTGAAGAGGCATATCTCATTTTCAGTTCATTGTTTAAAGGCCTAAGGATTTTTTTGATTAACCAAGAAATTCTTTATAATCCCTTCTTCCAATTTAAACTTTCTGGTATTCATCTGTAGATGAATCTGCTCCAACATTATCTCAATCCAGGAGAAAACCTGTAACATAGAATTGTTTAGGTTGGAAAAGACCTTTAAGATCATCAAGTCCAACCATTAACCTAGCACTGCCAAGTCTATCACCAAACCATGTCCCTAAGCACCACATCTACAGGTCTTTTAAATACCTCCAGGGATGGTGACTCAACCACTTCCTTAGGCAGATTGTTCCAATGCTTGACAACCCTTTTGGTGAATAAATTTTTCCTAATATCCAACCTAAACCTCCCCTGGCACAACTTGAGGCCATTTCTTCTTGTCCTATTGCTTGTTACTTGGGAGAAGAGACCGACACCCACCTCACTACAACCTCCTTTCAGGTAGTTGTAGAGAGTGATAAGGTCTCCACTGAGCCTCCTTTTCTCCAGGCTAAACAACCCCAGTTCCCTCAGCCGCTTCTCGTAAGACTTGTGCTCTAGACCCTTCACCAGTTTCTTTGTCCTTCTTTGGACACACTCCAGCAACTCAATGTCTTTCTTGTAGTGAGGGGCCCAAAACTGAAGATGATATTTGAGGTGCAGCCTCACCAGTGCTGAGTACAGGGGGGTGATCACTTCCCTGGTCCTGCTGGCCATACTATTTCTGATACAAGCCAGGATGCTGTTGGCTGCCTTGGCCACCTGGGCACACTGCTGGCTCATATTCAGCTGGCTGTTGACCAACAGGGACCCTCAGGTCCTTTTCTGCCGGGCAGATTTTCAGCCACTCTTCCCCAAGCCTGTAGCATTGCATGGGGTTGTAGTGACCTAAGTGCAGGACCTGGCACTTGGCCTTGTTGAACCTCATAGTTTACTTCAGCTCATTGATCCAGCCTGTCCAGATCCCTCTGTAAAGCCTTCCTACCCTTAAGCAGATCAACACTCCCACCCAATGTGGTGTCGTCTGCAAACTTACCAAGGGCGCACTTGATCCCCTTGTCCAGGTCATTGATAAAGATATTAAACAGAACTGGCCCCAGAACTGAGCCCTGGGGAACACCACTTGTGACCAGCCTCCAACTGGATTTAACTCCATTCACTATGACTCTTTGGGCCTGGCCATCCAGCCAGTTTTTCACCCAGCGAAGAG
The DNA here is from genome assembly GCA_013401315.1 of Balaeniceps rex. Classification (NCBI taxonomy): domain Eukaryota; kingdom Metazoa; phylum Chordata; class Aves; order Pelecaniformes; family Balaenicipitidae; genus Balaeniceps; species Balaeniceps rex. The sequence continues at coordinate 23,961 of VYZW01039291.1, read as the reverse complement.
TATACCTGTCCAAGCCATGAGCAGCCAGTTTCTCCAGGAGAATGTGGTGGGAAATGGTGTCAAAGGCTTTACTGAAGTCCAGGTAGACAACATCCACAGCCTTTTCCTCATCCACTAAGTGGGTCACCTTGTCATAGAAGGAGATCAGGTTAGTCAAGCAGGACCTGCCTTTCATAAACCCATGCTGACTGGGCCTGATCACCTGGTTGTCCTGTACGTGCTGTGTGATGGCACTCAAGATGATCTGCCCCATAACCTTCCCTGTCAGGTCAGGCTGACAGGCCTGTAGTTCCCCGGATCCTCCTTCCAGCCCTTCTTGTAGAAGGATATCACGTTTGCTAACTTCCAGTCAATTGGGAGCTCTCTGGTTAGCCAGGACTGCTGATAAATGGTGGAAAGTGGCTTCATGAGCACTTCTGCCAGCTTCCTCAGTACCCTTGGGTGGATCCCATCCAGCCCCATAGACTTGTGTGTGTCTAAGTGGTATAGCAGGCTGCTAACTATCTCTCCTTGCATTATGGGGGCTTCATTCTGCTCCCCATCCCTGTCTTTTGGCTGGGTACCCAGAGAACAACTGGTCTTACTATTAAAGATTGAGGCAAAGAAGGCATTAAGTACTTCAGCCTTTTCCTCATCCTTTGTCGCTATGTTTCCGCCTGCATCCAATAAAGGATGCAGATTCTCCTTAGGCCTCCTTTTGTTGCTAATGTATTTATAGAAACTTTTTTATTTACTTCTATGGCAGTAGTCAGGTTAAGTTCTAGTTGAGCTTTGGCCCTTCTAATTTTCTCCCTGCATGACCTCATGACATCCTTCTAGTCCCCCTGAGTTGCCTGCCCCTTCTTCCAAAGGTCATAAATGCTCCTTTTTTTCCCAGAGTTCCAGCCAAAGCTCTCTGTTCACCCAGGCCGGTCTTCTTCCCCGACGGCTTGTCTTTTGGCATGTGGGGACAGCCTGCTCCTATGCCTTTAAGATTTCCTTCTTGAAGAATGTCCAGCCTTCCTGGACTCCTTTGCCCTTCAGGACTGTCTCCCAAGGGACTCTGTCAACCAGTGTCCTGAACAGGCCAAAGTCTGCCCTCTGGAAGTTCAAGGTAGCACTTCTGCTGACCCCTCTCCTTACTTCTCCAGGAATCATAAAGTCTATCATTTTGTGATTGCTATGCCCAAGATGGCCCCCAACCCCCACACCACCCATAAGTCCTTGGTGGATAGATACATCACACAGTAGCAAATTATTTTAGTGAAGCTACCTAGTACACTTTGCTCTCTTTTCAGCACAGTCATGTCCTAAAATGGCACCTTGACTTTTAGTAGCTGAGAGAAAAATATATTAAACCAAATGGAAGCTAAACACTAAAGAACAGATATTGAAGGCAGATAGATCCCCTCCAGAAATCCTGCTGGATAGATGTGACTTGTAAGATATATTAAAACAACAAAAAACCAAACAAAACCCCACCAAAACCCAACCACCTAGTGGAATAAGGGTACCTTCCATAATTTCAGAGAGTAAGCCCTGATTTTATTTGTTATTTTATCTTCCTGGGCAGATGATAGCACCTTTAGAAGCAGTTGTTCTGAATCAGGCTTTGCATTTCTAGGTGTGGTAAAGGATTTCATTGTCAATCCTGTATTAGTGGATTGCACTTGTATGGGCTTACAGTTTAGATATTTCCAAGAGTCAGCCCTAACCAAACATTTAAAAATAACTTGAACTGCCATTATGCTATGCTGATCCAGAGATCCTGCCATTTCCCTTGGAAGTTATGGTGCTATTAATTTTTAAATAACTAAATATTATCTATAAGTAAAGCCCATATTAATTGCCAGAGTATCATAATTAGGTCCAGTAAATTTTTACATCTGTGTGAAAGAACAGATATGTAACCCTGAGTGCAGTAAATTAAAGTTTTCATTTAATTTTGGAAGGCTTTTAACAGATGTTAGTANTAGAAGGATATCACGTTTGCTAACTTCCAGTCAATTGGGAGCTCTCTGGTTAGCCAGGACTGCTGATAAATGGTGGAAAGTGGCTTCATGAGCACTTCTGCCAGCTTCCTCAGTACCCTTGGGTGGATCCCATCCAGCCCCATAGACTTGTGTGTGTCTAAGTGGTATAGCAGGCTGCTAACTATCTCTCCTTGCATTATGGGGGCTTCATTCTGCTCCCCATCCCTGTCTTTTGGCTGGGTACCCAGAGAACAACTGGTCTTACTATTAAAGATTGAGGCAAAGAAGGCATTAAGTACTTCAGCCTTTTCCTCATCCTTTGTCGCTATGTTTCCGCCTGCATCCAATAAAGGATGCAGATTCTCCTTAGGCCTCCTTTTGTTGCTAATGTATTTATAGAAACTTTTTTATTTACTTCTATGGCAGTAGTCAGGTTAAGTTCTAGTTGAGCTTTGGCCCTTCTAATTTTCTCCCTGCATGCCCTCATGACATCATTCTAGTCCCCCTGAGTTGCCTGCCCCTTCTTCCAAAGGTCATAAATGCTCCTTTTTTTCCCAGAGTTCCAGCCAAAGCTCTCTGTTCACCCAGGCCGGTCTTCTTCCCCGACGGCTTGTCTTTTGGCATGTGGGGACAGCCTGCTCCTATGCCTTTAAGATTTCCTTCTTGAAGAATGTCCAGCCTTCCTGGACTCCTTTGCCCTTCAGGACTGTCTCCCAAGGGACTCTGTCAACCAGTGTCCTGAACAGGCCAAAGTCTGCCCTCTGGAAGTTCAAGGTAGCACTTCTGCTGACCCCTCTCCTTACTTCTCCAGGAATCATAAAGTCTATCATTTTGTGATTGCTATGCCCAAGATGGCCTCCAACCACCACACCACCCATAAGTCCTTGGTGGATAGATACATCACACAGTAGCAAATTATTTTAGTGAAGCTACCTAGTACACTTTGCTCTCTTTTCAGCACAGTCATGTCCTAAAATGGCACCTTGACTTTTAGTAGCTGAGAGAAAAATATATTAAACCAAATGGAAGCTAAACACTAAAGAACAGATATTGAAGGCAGATAGATCCCCTCCAGAAATCCTGCTGGATAGATGTGACTTGTAAGATATATTAAAACAACAAAAAACCAAACAAAACCCCACCAAAACCCAACCACCTAGTGGAATAAGGGTACCTTCCATAATTTCAGAGAGTAAGCCCTGATTTTATTTGTTATTTTATCTTCCTGGGCAGATGATAGCACCTTTAGAAGCAGTTGTTCTGAATCAGGCTTTGCATTTCTAGGTGTGGTAAAGGATTTCATTGTCAATCCTGTATTAGTGGATTGCACTTGTATGGGCTTACAGTTTAGATATTTCCAAGAGTCAGCCCTAACCAAACATTTAAAAATAACTTGAACTGCCATTATGCTATGCTGATCCAGAGATCCTGCCATTTCCCTTGGAAGTTATGGTGCTATTAATTTTTAAATAACTAAATATTATCTATAAGTAAAGCCCATATTAATTGCCAGAGTATCATAATTAGGTCCAGTAAATTTTTACATCTGTGTGAAAGAACAGATATGTAACCCTGAGTGCAGTAAATTAAAGTTTTCATTTAATTTTGGAAGGCTTTTAACAGATGTTAGTATTTTCTGTTAGCTAGTCTCACCCTTAAAACTGCTTTAAAATGGTGTCATAAAGTTTCATTCTTGTGATTTGCTTTAAAGAGATTAAAATATGAGTCAGTCTCTTTTCAAAATAACGATACTCCTATGAAGTGATCCCAGTTTGATATCAAAGGAAAAAGTACTTTAAATCAGTCGTTTTGTTTGAGCTTGAAACATGACTTGTACTTGTCCTACACAGCCTGTAAAAAACCCACCAATTAAATGCGCTGCTCTGGAGGGCTCATGAATTTATTTCTAGTGTTTTCTAACTACTTTACAAAAAAAAGCAATACACTACAGCCAACAAGACAGGATTTGCTATGCTGTATTAAAGGTGCTTCATGAGTGATAGAAGGAATATTAAGATTTCTGAAGAGAACTCTAGCTGCAAGAAAAGGTTTGTGTGTTACTGCAATGCATTGGTCCTTATGGATCTGAAGCAAGAAAAAGAAGAGTAATTAAGATAAATTTTAAGAGGTTTGAGGGTGGAATACTGTCAGCATCAAGCCTATAGACAATTAGTAGTAGTTAGGGGCTTTTTCCCCAAAGTAACAGAAAAGAGTTTTTTGTGTGTTTTTTTTGTTTGTGGGGGTTTTTTTTGTGGTATGTTTTGGTTTTTTTTTTTTTTCTAGTCTAGATGATGCTTGGCTTGTATAGATTCCCTGAATGGGCAAAGGAAGCAGAAAGCTCTTTTAAATAGACCTTTGGCAGCTCTTTGGACATTCCAAAACCCAAATGAGACATCTGGGACCAAGCAAGGCCATACAAATGGCCTGTTGATGTCTGCTGACACACTGCTGTTAGATCTACTAAGCAGGCAGCTGGTGGCACCTCTGCCTCCCCACTTGCCACATTTCTCTATTGGGTGAGAACAGATAGCGACAGCTGCTGGCTGAGACAGCATGGCAAAAATATGTCCTGCTTCCCTTTTTTCCAAGAAGTCATTAGTTTTAAGCTTAAATTATGGCCACCCCCAAAAGCTTTGCAAATAGGTAAGCTATGTTTTTATACTTCCCTCAGAATGGTGGTTTATTCACCAGCACCCCATCTCAGCTGTGCCACCCTAGTTTGAATCTTGGTTTTAGGACAAATGCCTTTAAAAGTCAAGCCATTTTGCTTGCGGGGAAGCTGTGCTGGAATTGAGTGCATGCAGGCAAACTCTCTTCAAATGGCAGCAATGTGTTTCTGTAGGTGCAGCTAGTTCCAAGGAGCACTGCACTCTTTGGGGACGTAAAAAAATATGCCACTTCGTTGTGAGCTGTGACTTGATCCTCTCCCAGTGTAGTGGTCCTTTACAAAGTATGAACTAGCCTTAGATCTTCTGTGGTCTTTTAATCTCATTACATATCATCGATAAGAATAAGAAGATATGTACGGGTGTACACAGCTTTATTTTATAAGAAAAAAGAGTAAGCAGATAATAAACACAAATACGCAATTTTGCTAAAATAAGCTTTCTTGTGATCAGTTTGTTTTCCTTCATGTGCTGTCAGACAGTTACTTGGCCAGTTTGTTCCCACTAATGCTAGTATAAAAATTCATACTCTCTCACTTCTTTAAGAAAAAAGAACTGAATTCCTTTGTAGCAAGCAATTTTGTGTTTAATTATTAAGTGCCAATGTTTTTGTTAGCTCTGAAAGTACTGTCTCTGTAGGAATAAACAATATTATTGTGGCAGTAGTATGGTGTCATCTGCTATTGGTTTCTGATAAGGAACTTTTTACACAATTTTCATGTATCAGCTAAAGTAGATTCTGGGTTGGGAATATAAACAAATGTCTTAAATTTTCATTTAGAGTTGATCTCTTTTATCCACAAAATGATGAAAATTTCAAGCAAGTTTCCAATTTGTGGTTTGTCCTAAATGATTTCAGTTGCATCTTCCGAAGTCCTGATTTAACACAGACCTCACCAAAGAGATCAAGGAAAAGTGTACATAAATAGTTTTCCATAGTGAACATGCTCTGCAAGGTATATTTTTTGTTTTAACTTCAATTAACTACATCTCAGTTGCAAATATTTGCAATGAAAATCTAATAAAGCTTGCTTGGGTTTGGTTTTCATTACTATTGCAAAACTAGGAACAAATGAATAAACATACATAGAAGGATCATGAACTGTATTGAATGTACAAGGGATTACTTCCAAGGCTTCTAGCTCCCTTAGATTTGTGAGCTGGCCTCACGAATCCTACTGGTTTTGCAAATGCTAGAACTTGAGACAGATTTAAAGAGAGACCATCCTATGATTTTCTGCAGTCAAATGTTTATAATAATAGCAGGGAATCTTTCTTAATGTTACTAGTCTTCCTGCAGATTACTTTTACAATTTTGTGTCACAAATCAGATCTAAACATATAGGGAATTTGGGATGGAAGCAAGAGGGGGAAACCTGAGAGGCTTTAGTCTTGTTGGCCTTTGTGGCTCAGACAACCACCTCAAGTCTTGCTGA
>VYZW01039290.1:27737-43010 GCA_013401315.1 Balaeniceps rex | reverse complement strand
ATGACGTCATATGGTATGGAATATCCCTTTGGTCAGTTTGGATCAACTATCTTAGCTGTGCGCCCCTCCCAGCTTCTTGTGCACCTGGCAGAGCACGGGAAGCTGAAAAAGTCCTTGACTAGCGTAAGCACTACTTAGCAACAACTAAAACATCAGTGTTATCAGCATTCTTCTCATACTAAATCCAAAACACAGCACTACGCCAGTTACTATGAAGAAAATTAACTCTATCCTAGCTGAAACCAGGACAGTGACACAGTGACTTTTGATCAGATATATGTCTGTTTTGTGAACTGCATATGTTTTCCAAAGCAAAGCCAGAACACAAGCACAGTTATCATAAGATTAAATGTCCTTCTACATAAATTGAAAAGGGTTACACGTACTATGGTAAAAAACATTGTCTACAGCAATACATTTGGAGGACACTAGCTTATATCGTACTGTATAGATAAAGACCTGCCTAACACAGAAATTGGACTAAACTGTTACCAAATGATTACATAAATATCCAAACTTTGCCTCACCTTCTTTCCTTTTATCATCCAGTTATGACCCAATACTGAAAGACAAAAATTTTATAAGTAATTGTGATATTCTGTCCTTTTGGTTTTGTTGTTGGTATGTCTAAACATCTTCTAGCTCATCTCCAGAGAAAAAGTAAGATATATTCACAGAAAAATTAGTTCTATCAGGGAAAAAAGCTAATTCAAATCTGTGAAGATGAATATGAACATTTCTCAACAATAATGTAGAATATTGGAACTGTATCCTTACAGTGTTTCTCATAATTGAGTATATCCTTATTTTCCTTTTACTTAAGGCAACATCATTCCAATTAAAAGCATATGTCTTTAACTTGCCAGCCAATAAGTGTGACTTGTTAAACAGAATTTTTGTAAACCTAATTTATTTCTTACTATTATAAGAATCACTCAATGTTATTTTAATCTCTATTCCAAGTAAAAACCTGAATAAAGTCTGCCCCTGTTCTTAGCAGCTGCTGCATCTCTTTGACCTCCCTCTTGCTCTCTGCTTGAGTTTTATTACACTGTAGAGTTTTGTTTCCTCATCTGAAAAGAATGTAGGGCATATCCCATTCTAAACCCTATCTGTTGTAATTTCATTTCCTGTACTTCTGGAAATTATATTCTTTCATCAGTCCTTCATTTACTTTATTTCAATATGTTCTGTTTTCCCTCCAATAGAGTACACAGTTCCAAGGACATCAGAGGGAATGTTACTAAAGAGGAAAGAAAGAAAGTTTCATTTGGATTTGCAATCTAGTGTTTTTGATTGCTGAACAACAGTGGAAGAATGTTAAATATAAGCATCTGAATCTTTCTTCAGTGATTATCGCATTGTAACATACAGAAATTTCCTGCATTCTAAAATTGAATACCTCTGATGTTCTAGTTTTAAAAGAGTCTTGTTATTAATATGCATCTAACATGACAAAAAGGTACTTTAGTAAAACTACAGATGAATTTGTGTCTGTAAATTATACAGTGGGTGGCCATCAGCATGCACCAATTCATGATTCTGCCCAATCTGACACACCATTGAACTCAGTTATATTTCCCATTGCATGGAACACAAATAAAGAAGTAATAAGATGTCAGCAGATGTAGGAAGGAGCACATAATACATCCACTGATGCATATCAACCATACTATCTCAGAGAACAAGTAGGAGATTAAACTGGTTTGTTCTTCCCATTGATAGACAGACATTGATCTGTGCTAGAAGATCAAAATCATCTGTCACACATATTCAAAAATAATGGGGAAAAGAAAAAAAATGCACAGAAGCAACAAGTCCTGATTTTGCAGTCCAAGTAGAGCTCCGCTTCTATGGCATTCACTTGAAATCAGCAAAAGTGTGTGGACACATGAGTCTACCATCCCAGTACAGCACTGCATTCATCCCAGGCAAGTTTTTCAGTGAACAAAACTGAACCTTCTTCTGTGCATATGGAAAACCTTTCACATAGTGAGTCAGAATCAGAAAAGAGTTTCGAAGATTGGTTAAGTCTTCTTAAAACTGAAGGGAATTATAAATATCAACCACCATTTTAGGTGGCAGCAATTCCATCTAGCAGGAACAATTAAGTAACTTCATAGAAAAGTAGTGGTCAAAATATTGTTTCATGTCATTGCTTGGAATGGTGATAAAACTTATAGCCTCTTGTCAGGGCAAAAGGACTTTGTAGATAAGCAGTATTTCAACAAAGGATCATTCACTCACTAAGACTCCCTCTGATTCACTCACTATGACTCCATCTTCCAAGTGGGACAATTTGCAAGTTCAAGAACAAGATGAGCATTCAGGTAACCATAAGAATGGAGTAGGAGGAAACGACTGGAACCTGTTTATATTTTGCTGCTGTAGTGTAACATCTCTTCATGGATTGTCAGCAATGGAAAACCAAAGCCAGAAATTCTGGATCTAAAAATAAAGAGTTTGTATCTGGTGCTTGAGCCTCATGTGACACAGATTACCGAACTTCTATGTGGGTATACATATACACTAGAGTACATGGCTTTCTGATACTGCTTCATTTCCAGTAGTGAAAAATTTTCCATATGTCTTACAGGAAATTGTTTTTTTTCCAAAGTCTATGTACTAAAAATCAAATTTCAGGGTAGAGTAAAAGAAGCATTAGCAAATGTAAGAAGAAACTAAACCATTTACTTCATGTTTGCACAATTTTCTATTCACTTGCTGAAAAATGTACTTGCCTTCTGGATACAGGGAAGATATTGAAGGTCTCATGCAAGCTCCAGAAGATCAGAATGAAGTATTCTTTTGGAAATGGAGCCCTCATCCTTCCAGATCTGCTTGCCAATCACTGGTTTAAAATACTGCAGAATGTACTGCTGTACCTTCTATATATCATAAGCACATTGTTGTATTTATTACAAGTAATATTTTCTGAAGCACAGAGGATGTACTGTCACCACAAAGCATCAGTAAAAACAAATGCAGACAGCGTTAATGACTAAATGAACAAATGAGCTAATACATGTATAAAATGTTACATGTCCAATGCTGAAATATGAAACTTGAGCCTTTTTGTAACATGAGAAATACAACTCTCCATCATGTGACGGATCACTTCCAGATAGCCTAGGCATTTCTGGCTTTATGGAGGCCTTGTGCTGTGTTACTCATCTCATGCTGGAGATACCACATTAGATCCAGGGCTCTGTCTCCCTGCACTAACAGTTCTTGCTGAGTTAATGTCATTCTAACCAAAGATGACAAAAGGAGGGGGGAAGGTGACACTTTAATATTTATTTACTACGGAGAAAAATACCATGGTGCACAGACAGGAGTGGATTGCTGCCACTAAGATCCTTATAAACTATGTTTATTCAAGAACGTGGCCTGCCAAAAGCCTCCCTCTGCTTCCTTTTCTTCAGCCAAGGGTCATGCAGCTACTGCAGTCCCTGTGTTCAAAAGTCTGAAGGAAGAACACCTCAGAGGCTTGGTGAGGCAGAACCTTCTTGTGTACTCATCTTCGTGCACTGCCTTGACCCTTTACATAGATCTCACATGCAAGAAGCAAAGAAACTGATGGTACTTCAAAAGAACATACCACAGGAAGTGAAGAAGTTGACAAGCACAAAATGATAAATGTTAATAAGTTTTTAAATATTTGAAACAAATTTTGTAAACATCATCAGAAAGTCCCTGCATTTACCCAGTTTGCAGGATTATCTGGTAAAATGCCCTTCAAAAAGCATTGTCGTCTTATTTTGATTCTCTTCCAATTTTATTAAACAATAATCAATGGAAGTCCTTTCTGGTGTCCATTTTCTTGGAAACATCAAAGTGTTCACTGAGGTAATAATTGTACTGAGAATAATGCAAAACAAAATTTTTTTTCACTCAACATTTCTCTTTCTTTTCAGATTATGTTAGCAGACAGTGTCTGCTAACAGACACTGGAGTCAGAAAGGACACTTCTATCTGCTAAAAAATTCTAGTCAGTTCCATAGCATCTGAAGAAAAAACCTGAAATGCATAAGTAAATATATGGAGAGTAAACAAACAAAACGGTTATCTGCTCTTACACTAGGAAGTACAGGAAAAAAGATCATTAGTGTGAACCCATTTCACTGAGAAGTGAATTGGCTTTATCTTCTGTACCACAGCTATATGCCTCCACAAATTAAAACAGAACACAAAGGTTTTCTGAAAAGGACAAGGACCTTCCTCAGCAAAGTCTGTGTGTAACATATTTTCAAGACAAAGTAGCACTACTGTGTTCTGGTACACCTAACAAGATCTTGGAATTGAGGGCATGACACAGTCACTACAGTCCTCCCTATCCATATCACGCTCTATATTTGGGATAGCTCTACATATGCTTGGCTATAGAGCTGTAGACAAGCCTATGAGACTACCTGTAATATGACAAAGCTGAAAGACATGTTCTGTAGGAACTACAGATTCATGCTTTATCCAGCTGAACATATTCTCCTCTTAATTACACACAAACTTTATGTTTAACAGAGGAGCAGCTGTTAGAAGAGGTTCTTATGTATGCTTTCTCTCCTTTGCAGCACACTGAAGCAAGCAGAGAAACACGATAGTTCTAGCTTAATAGACCATAGCAGCAAAACAAAGTAGTCAGAGCATAAAACACAATCTGTCAAAACAGGGGTTAAAAATCTGAAAGTCCTTGTCTTTGCTGTAGGAAGGCTCACAGCCCTACAGTCACAGTCACTAGTTCCCACTTTCCGCCCAACGTGAATCTTAAGAAGCAATGCCTTTGTAATTAAATTGAACTTAAGTGGCTTTCCAAACACGCTTCTGGTCAAGATCTGATTTACAAACTTTATAACAAAAGGAATGCTACCAGAAGATCTGAGACTATCATTTTTACTACCTGTAAGGTTTTGCATGTAAGATTTTGCCATCTGTCTGTTGTGTCCACACATGGAGAATATTCTTTGTTTTGCTGTTAATTTGCTGCTTGTCACAGCAGTGTGACACATGACACACATCACGTGCTGCTGTAGCAGGGTTGGAAGAAAGAGTGGTGTGAAAGAGCAAGAGAAATGACAGGCCTGTGCATGTTCTCCATCTTGGTCACTGCAATCTTCTGCCATGGTGGGGTAGCAGGGGTCAGCCACGAAAACAGGAAATCTTGTCTAAAAAGGCAACTGTGGGAGCAGGAAAATATGTCACAAGTTTCAACATGCTACTGGAACCCTGGATTGCAGTGAGCGCACTCTGCTGAGCAGGAAAGAGGTATTCAGGCAGCCCTCATTACTAGTTCAGCAGTTCTTTATTTTTTTTTTTCCTTTTTCTCCTGCCAGCTCTTTTTCTGCTCTGTTTTCAATGGTTTGAGCCCTTCCACACTCACAGAATCTACTGTGCTGTAACTTGTAATTCTAGAGCTGGATCCAGTTCAACTTCACCAACTCAGAAACTCACTTTTCATTTACAGGACTGTAACTACGACCTTAACAAGGTCACCTGTAGAGGTGCTTTTCCTGGATGTGTGATCGCCTTTCAGTAAAGATTAATACACTTCTTTGAAATAGCCCTTTAACATGCAGCTGGAGGTACAAGCACCCTTCCAAATTTGCCTTGTTCTTCCTTCCTGTTTGCAGGTAAGGCTTGATGAAAACTACTGTAATTTTTCTGGTGGCACCAGAAACAGTATTTTTGTGTGTCCTCAGTTAGCCTAGAAGAATTCTAGTGAACTGGTCTCTCTGACCTGTTTGACTTTTTTTTTTTTTTTCTTTTTTACATCACTGATTCTGGGGAGGTGGAAAACTAGGCAGGGAGAAATTCCGCTCAAGAGGGACGATGTGCAGTGCTATTTTTCCTGTTATAATGTTTCCTAAGTCAAATTTTATGAGATTGAGAAAAAGAATTACAATGATTGTAATTGTAAATTACAAAGTTGTTTTGGTTGGTTGGTTGGGTTTTGTTTGCTTGCTTGTTTAAAGAGAGCTTCCCTGCGCAATTATGTCAAACGGATAACTATATTCTGTCAGTGTCTGTCTGTACATGGAGGTTGTTTCAGGTCAAATTCCAAACGTAGAAGGAAGCACTCAGCAGATGAGAGGCTCAACACAGAACTGTTGACCTTGAAACTTGAACTTTGGCTCCTTTCGTGTCTGTTGGGTCCTGTTGAGTTGTGCTTGTCCTTTTTAACTTCACTGCATTAGCTTCAATTTCTCCTGATCCAACTCTGTGCAAGTGAGAGGGAATCATACCTTTGGTTATTTTAAAAATGTGAGACTGAACTGAAATCATGCAAATTAGGGTCAACTGCTTCTTGCCTTGTTTCTTCTGAGGTTTTTTTTGTTGATTGTTGTTGTTTCCGGAACTATGTAGCACTGAAGGTGTTATCAGAGAGCTGGAACACATAGAACAACCAACACAGCATCAATCACCATCTCAGCTGCAGGACAGGGCCCTTCGTCGCACCATCAGACATGCCGCAAACTGGTTTGTGGAGTTCTTAGACGCAGCTCTGGGTACCTTCATTTTCTCAACATTCTGCAAAGCCCAAAGCCTTCCTGAAAACGCGCATTGAGACATTGTTCTGGGATCGCCAAAGCTGCGGAGCTGCCGTGGTTTTTTCAACGTGGAGCCGCTGCGTGCTCATGTGTGCATCCTTTCTTCACGGTTTAGCATATCTTCAGTTTACAGCCGTGTGCCACCCAGCAGCTGAAGAGCGAGGCTGGTTCAAGTGCAAAACGAAGTTTCCTGCTTTCAAAAGAAACGATGCATTAACCAAGCCCAGAGCGATTATAGCGTGGACTGTCCCAATTTTTTTTTTAAATTTAAGCTGAATGTTAACTTAATGTTCATCATATTCCAGTTTTTTCTTCATATTGAGTTTTCTGGTTACAGAATCCTGGCATTTTGGTTATTTCAACAACAGCAACAAGGAAACAGGAACTGTGTTTAGCCTGCTTGTGGTCATTTCAGTTTTTGCAGTTTGTCTCTCCAGTTGCATGTCTCCTTTCCTTCCTTTATCTTAATTTCCCATTCCTCCTCCTTTTGCCACCAACTGGAAATGCTCAAATCTAAATACCAAATTATTTGCACCACCCCTAGACCCTGCTGCCCACCTAGTGCCGGATGGAACCCAAGTGTCTGGGATGCCCTGCCCCCAAACTCTTATTCCTTAGTATTCCTTATGGAAAAGAAACCTCAGTGTCCAGCAACTCCACCCTCTTTTGAAAGTCCTCAACCCTTGTGTCCTCCACTTTTCAGAGAAACCAGGTGGCCATGATCTCTGATGCCACACCCCAGCCCTTCCCCCAGGCTTGTTACATTCCCAAGGCTATAAAGAGCCCAGATGTTTTGGTTCATCTGTCCTATAGACACCTATCTCCTTCTGGCACATGACTGCTCAGCCCTGTCTGTAAAGGAGGGTGTAAAGTCCTCCTTGAGAAGGGCCTGAAGGTGTGCTCAAGAAGACAGTTCCTGTAGCACAGGACAACCATCCTGGATCCACTACTCCAGTGTCCTGGCTTCAACAGCACCCTATATACAGGTGTTAGGGAACCTGTAGAAGAAGCTGAGCCCATACAGAGTCTTTTTTTTTCCTTGACCAATTTTCTTGGTTTCCAGCAATTAGAGGTTATGAGTCTCCTGACTCCAAAGGTGCTTGTGTCTTAGTCAGCTCAGTAGCCTGGGAAAATAACTTCAAGCACATGTTGAATTTATAATCCATTTCCTCTTTCTGTAAGACTCTTTTTTGTCTATCCAGAGTTTTGTTTGTAACAGGCACTGCTGTGTACTTCTGAAGCTGAAAAAAATAGTGAAACTGTCTAATAAAACTTGGGGAAGAGTGGAAGTTAATGAAGGCATGAATAATGGTGTGTTCTTTGGTCAGCATAAGGTAAATTTTTCCTTGTAGTTGTATTAGAAATTCAGTAAGTCTGTCAGCCTCAACATTTTCCTGTGTTAGCTCTGATGACAGTGAGTTATGAGGTGGTTTTGATTTGTGTTGGATTTTTCCAGAGGCTCTTTGTAGTTTTGAAAGGTTTCCACCTTCTCCCCTTGATCCAGAGCCAAAGGAATGCAGGGTCCTTTTTTCATATTTCTTTTTCTCACTGACACTACAGACAGTTCCAAGAAATACCAAGGCCATAGGAGCTGACAAGTTTTATATAAGCTTAGAAGACAGTCTGTGCAGTTGCACTTCCCTGATATTGTTGGACATAGGAATTTGTTCCATGCTGGACCAGCAGGTGAAAGCAAGCAATGACATGTGGTTGTGTCTCTTCTTGCCTAAGTAATCATTCCAGCAGTAGCAATCTTTCAGGTCTGTAATAGAGGAAATACTCTTGACGCTACTGCCTAGGGCTTTTTGTTCTTTAGTTTATTCTTGCTGCACTTGGTCTGCCCAGTAACTGGCCTCCAGTCTCCCCAGCTGCTGGTACCTGGATATATGATCTGCTATGCCACTCCAGCTGCTGGTACAGACCCTCTCATTTGCGCATGCACACACATACATGCCCACATGCATGTGCACGCACATACAGCCCTGAAGCGATTCCCCTGCTCCCTCCAATAGCCAAATCCCTGCCGTGGTTTCACCCTTAGGGACACACAGGCACACACACAAAGCTTGCCAAGCAGGCTCTATGGCCTTGCCAAAACGGTGTCTGAGGCCCCTGGGCCTCACAGAAAGCGCTTGGAGCCCCCTTGGGGCTCGCCTGGAGGCACTTGGTAGTGTCTGGTGCACACAGAAAAGCACAAGGAGACCTCTGGAGCACAGAAAGGCACTCCAAGGACTCTGGGATGCACTGGAAAGCCCTCAGAGCATCTGCAGGGCACACAGAAATGCCTTTGGAGGACACCGGCTGCAAAGGAAGGCCGCCAGAGGCCCCTGGGTCAAGTAGAAAGGCACTCAGATGCCCCTTGGCCACAAATAAAGGCATTCAGAGAGCTCTGGGGCACTAAGAAAATTTAATGAGGGCCTCTGGAGTGCACAGAAATGTCCTTGGAGGCCACCCATGATGGTTTGCATGGACTTTGCCAAGAAAAGGAAAACAAAAAAAAATATGAAGAAGACCATGCCACTGATTCTACAATTCTTCTTACAGTGCTAAAGGACTGGGGCAGCTGAAAGATCCCCAGAAACTTGCTGGTGTGCAAAACTACTGCAGTACACAACACAGGGATACTGTCTTTTAGAAGGCACTGCTTCTATCCGTTGTTTGGACTGCTCTACAACTTCACCCAGAGTCCCAAGCCCAGAGAGAGGAAAAGAGAATGGAAACCAGATCTGTCCCCTTCCCGAATTTTAATACGTTTAAGAAGTGTTAAAAGCCTGAGCTTCTTTCTGCAAAATACCTTTCTCCAACAAAGGATATCCAGCAATACATTGAATATCCTGCATGGACAGCAAGACTTGTTAAAAAAGCTTTTCCTGCACCCCACCTTGCTATTTACACACATTCCCAAAATGCTTACAGTCATGTGAAACTCTGCTCCAGGATTTTGCTAGAACAGCCACTAAAGAACACCACATCAATTCTTAGACCCTTATAGCCAACAGTGGAATATAACAGAGAGAGAACAACACAAATGTAAAATATAAAGTATAAATGGCAAGGAGGGAGCAACTGGGCATCAGAGAGTAGCAAGAACAGGGCAGCTCTACAAGGGGCAACAAACTGGGAGCCAAGGGTGACCACAGCACAGGCAGCACTATCCCCTGCAAAGGGCAGTTCCATAGAACTTGAGCAGGGCAGCATTGGTAGGCCCATTGACAGCCCCAGACAAAGCAAGCTAAGGGGTCAGGTGCAGGGTCCACCCAGAACATCCAGTCAGGAACAACAGGCAACAGGACTGGAGACAGGCATACCTTCTCCATAACTCAGGGCAGGACTGAGTGCTCAGGGCTGAGCTTAAATGGGGCCCCTGGGCAGAGGGTGCATGAGTGAGGTTCCCATAGGAGGCCACTTGGGATAATTAAGGTTTAATAGTGCCCTCAGGACCCTAACCTTGTGGTGTCGATAACCAATGGGAAAATACCAGACTTAAGGAAAGAAACATTAAACTGTATTATACTTCATTCTGTGACAATGGTGCAGTTCCATGGTCAGGCCATTCCTCTGAACTGATAACTTAGAACTGGCCAATCTTGCTGATTTATATGACAAAACCAAACTCTCCACTGTATTATTTTGAACCAGTCAGGTGTGAGGCTGGAGGTGAGAGATTCTTCCATTCAGGTCCAAGCCCTAGGCAGCTTCAAACAAGAGCTCATCTACTTTTAAAGGTTAAGTAGGCTGTGCCTCTACCCCACCTCGGCTCTTTTTTTCTCTCTGGTGTCAGAAAGAGGCCCAAAAGATGTTTTCTTGCCTCCATCTGTCTGCAAAGCTGCTAGCACTGATGTCTTGATATAGGAGCAGCTTTTATTCTGCAGGTAGGAATGGGCAGAGATGGTTGAGGCAAGAGGACACTCAACAAGACCTAAAGGAAGGGGAAAAAACTAGTGAAGCACACTAATGATGCACAGGACATGGGTGTCCAAGCACAGAGAGGTGTGGGACATTTGCTCATGGGCACAGATCTTCCCTCTGCAAGGCTCCAGGAGCCACTGAGGGCCTGTGGGCTGGGACTCTGGCACAGAGGGAGGCACACTGGGAGACAGTGCTGGAATTGGGGCACCTCGGCTCTGCCCACCCACCATACTGTGCACCTAGGCACTGGCAGGTTCCATGTCCCATCCTGGCTGTGCTTTCCAGGTGCTGCTGCAACAGGGGCCCACTGGCTTCTTGGGCATCATGATGCAGCAGCAACCTATATTTGATATTGCTGCAATGAGATACATGCCCCTCCCTCCTGGCTTGGCTAAAGCTTCCCCACTATACAGCCCTGAAAGCTCCTACTTGAGAGGCATCCCTCACCCTGGGGGAGTCTGCCAATGCTGTCTGCTGGGCTTCTGCACTCCTCTGCACTAGGCCCCAAAGTGATGGAGGCAAAAGGACAAAAAGGGCCCCAGGGCTTCCTGATGTCTCTGCACTTTTCCCCCAAAGGGTGAGGCAGGAGATGGCGAGGTCATTAGACCAGGACTCCCTCAGTCCATCCGGTGGCCAGCTTCCCCCTGGTCCTGTCCTCAGACACACATATACACACATACATCTGGCACTTAAAGACACCCACTAGTCCCACCATCTCTGCAGCAGCTGGCTAGGACTCCCCTGGCTCTCCCAGTAGCCAGCCTCTGCTGCTGTCTCACATGTGTATACCCCTAGCACACACCCCTAGCTCTCAAGCCACTTCACCTGATTGCTGGCTGTCTTGATGTTCACTAGCAATCACACATTGCTAGTGTCACTCGCTCTGGTTGTTGGCACAATGGACACATAAGCCGTCTGTCCCCTGGTCCCACTCAGGTGCCTGGCACTTGGTTTCACTCACTCCAGTCTCTCCAATTGCTGGCACCCAGGCTCTCATTCACTCCAGTTGGCAAAGAACACTTCTGTCGCTTAGTTAGGTGAATTCTGTCTCTTCCAGGGAGTTGTCAATGTTTAAATACTGTTCCACAGTCATAGAAAGCAAAACCCTGTGGCAAACACCAGCTGCACAAACAGTTATTGACCCACAGGATCTATGCAGGAAAAGCAGGATCAAGCTCTTCCTCCTCACCAGCAAGATCAAGTAGAATATCGTCTAGGCCCCCATGCCCTTCGTCACCAGAAGAGCTGTGTAGTCACACTTGATACTTTCCAGGTCACCTCTGGCAGTATCACCAGTGCCTACATGGAAAGGCAGCTGCAGGTTATAGTCAGAGGGCTGGATGAACCTCATTAGCCTCTCCACAACCTTGCAAATGTGAGCCCCACCAGAAAGGAGAACACCTCACTAGATAACAGATTAGGTCAGCAGATGGGGTCTTCTGTCCCCTGCAGCAAGGAGTCTTTCACTGCTAATACTCACCCTTGGTTCCTTGGTGTGGCTCACACTCAGCTGCTAGAGATGATCCATTTGACAGCCCTCCTAGCTCTTCGTCAATGACAAAGGCAGTGCACCTATTCCAGGGTCAGGGTCTTCCTCCTGGTATGAGAAGTCACCAGCTTGCAATTGTAGCCATGACAGGAGTTTTCACTTTTTGACTTCATAGGCACAGGCTCTGCCTGCCTCTCCGCCACAGACACACGTTCAGCACTTGAAGCTGCAGGGTCTCAGAGAAGATCTGGTCAATCTTTCTTAGCCTTTCTGGTGTTGCACAGTCTGCTGATGTCCTTCCACAACTCCTTCACTTGACACAGATCCTCAGTAGCTATGCACCTGCTACAGGCTAGAAGATCATATGCCCCAGCCTCAGCATGAGGCCACAGACACTCTCTGCAGCCTGCGACATGCAGAGTTGCATCCCCCTTCTGAAACTCTGTCTGAGTCAAAGGCTCTGATAATGAAGGGACAGGTATTCCAGCAGCTTCTGGAGATGAAACCATGTGACATGTCACCAGCATAGCTGAGTACAATCATGCTGGACAGAGCAGATTTGCTAAAACCTTTGCTGCTCAGACTGCCTTACAAACTGCTGCTTCTAAGAGCTGTGCCCTGAGCCTGGCTCTCGTATAGGCCTCTCTGTAGCACCAGCTGAAATGGGGCTTGACCTTCCCTAATCAAGAATCGTCTAAAACAAAGGCTCCAAGCATGGTTTGATCAAGGGCACCTAACAGAGTTTGCTAGAAGCTGCTAGAGCTACCATCACCTTATCCTTACATGGAAGCAGCAGGAACACTCAGGTTCCTCAGGGGGTTTCCAGGAGTCTCCCAGCAATCCCAGACAAATTGCCCAGAAGTTTTAAGTCTTCTACTTGCCAATCTGACTGTTTGCCTACTGCTGGGCTTAATGTGCAACTACCCTTCTGGACAAGATGCTTACCCCAGAGCCCCTAGTTGCAATCAGGTTTTCTTGGGCCCCTACATTTGATTTCAATTCAAAATGCAGAATTCATGCCAAATGCTAAGCTCCTCCCTCCTCTGCACATTAGGTACAGCAGACACTGTCTACAAGAACTTACAGCCAAGTTCTCTGGCCTGGCCTAAACTCACATGCCCATGTTCTACACTTTCCAACACATTCCAATTAATCACCACCACTTTTCCTGTCTTTTGATATATACACATAGATATCATTCCCTTAGTCATGCCTCTAACACGTCTGTTGCACATAGCACTTGCCTTGGCGAGTTTGTTGGAGTGTGATATTATCAATCTGCCAGGCCTCTCCATATTTATATTTCAACCATTGTCTCCTCCAGAGAGGCTTTAACTGATTGGCTTGCTTGATTGCAGCACATGTTTCACATTCATGGATAACCTGTGCAATGGTCAAGTGTGTCCATGTCCATGGTCAAGTCCACCCCTCAATCACAAGCCCATCTATATGTTGCATCTCTTCCTTGAAGGCCTGAGGTGTCATGGGCCCACTGAGCTATAAACAATTCACCCGTATGTTGCCAGTCCAGATCCACCTGAGCCACTTCCATCTTAGCAGCCTGATCCACCTTCTGGCTGTTTTGATGTTCTTCAGTAGCCTGACTCCTGGGTACGGGAGCATCCATGTGATGTACTTTTACAACCAGGTTCTCTACCCAGGCAGCAATATTTTGCTGCAACGTGGCAGCCCAGATGGGTTTGCCTCTGTGCTACCAGTTATGCCGCTTCCATTGCTGTAACCACCCCCACAGGGCATTTGCCACCATCCATGAGTCAGTAAAGAGATAGAGCACTGGCCATTTTTCTCGTTCAGCAATATCTAAAGCCAGCTGGATGGCTTTCACCTCTGCAAACTGACTTGATTCCCCTTCTCCTTCAGCAGTTTCTGTGACTTGTTGTATAGGACTCCATACAGCAGCTTTCCACCTTCGATGCTTTCCCACAATACGACAGGACCCATCAGTGAACAGGGCATATTGCTTCTCATTTACTGGTAGTTTATTATACAGTGGGGCACCTTCAGCACACGCCACCTCCTCCTCTGGCAATATTCCAAAATCTTTGCCTTCTGGCCAGTCCATGATTACTTCCAAGATTCCTGGGCGACTGGGGTTTCCTATTCGGGCCCGTTGTGTGATCAGTGCGACCCACTTACTCCATGTANGTGATCAGTGCGACCCACTTAACGTACGTAGCATCAGATGCATGATGTGTAGAGGGGATCCTCCCTTTGAACATCCAGCCCAGCACCGGCAGTCAGGGTGCCAGGAGGAGCTGTGCTTCAGTACCAACCACTGCTGAAGTATCTCAAATCCCCTCATACACTGTCAATACCTCTTTTCAGTTGGAGTATAGCGGGCCTTGGATCCTCTTTATCCCCGACTCCAAAACTCTAAGGGTCAACCTCGAGTCTCCCCTGGTGCTTTCTGCCAGAGGCTCCAGGCAGGGCCATTCTTCCCAGCTGCAGTGTAGAGCACATTTTTAACATCTTGTCCTGCCTGGACTGGCCCAAGGGCTACTGCATGAACTATCTCCCGTTTAATTTGTTCAAAGGTTTGTTGTTGCTCAGGGCCCCATTTGAAATCATTCTTCTTCCAGGTCACTTGATAGAGAGGGCTTACAATCAGATTGTAATTTGGAATATGCATTCTCCCCACAACACCCAAGAAAGCTCGTGTTTCCTTTTTGCTAGTTGGTGGAGACATGACTGTTATTTTGTTGATCAAATCCACTGGGATCTGATGATGTCCATCTTGCCTGTTCCTAAGAACTGGATCTTGATCTTCTGTGCAGGTCGTTTGACATTCCTTTGTTTTATGGCAAAACCGGCCTTCAGAAGGATTTGGACTATTTTCTTCCCTTTCTCAAACAGTTCTTCTGCTGTGTTGCCCCACATGATGATGTTATCAATGTATTACTGGTGTTCTGGAGCTTCACCCTGTTCCAGTGAAGTCTGGAACAGTCCATGGCAAATGCTAAGGCTGTGTTTCCACCCCTGGGGCAGTCAATTCCAGGTGTACTGAACACCCCTCCAAGTAAAAGCAAACTGTGGCCTGCACTCTGCTGCCAAAGGGATTGAGAAAAATGCATTAGCATATCAGTTGGTGATATCACTTGGCTGCCTTTGACTCCAATTCATACTGAAGTTCTAGCATGTCAGGCAGGGCAGCACTCAGTGGCGGCATGACTTCGTTCAGGCCCTGGGAGTCTACTGTTAGTCTCCACTCTCCATTAGACATTTGCACTGGCCACATGGGACTGTTAAAGGGTGAGTGAGTCTTGCTGATCACTCCTTGGCTCTCCAGTTGACGAATCAGCTTATGGATGG
>VYZW01039290.1:5283-18015 GCA_013401315.1 Balaeniceps rex | reverse complement strand
TGTCCTGGTTTCGGCTGGAATAGAGTTGATTTTCTTCCTAGTAGCTGGTATAGTGCTGTGTTTTGGGTTTAGTATGACAATAATGTTGATAACACGCTGATGTTTTAGTTGTTGCTAAGTAGTGTTTACACTAAGTCAAGGACTCTTCAGTTTCTCATGCCTTGCCTACGAGAAGCTAGGAGGGGACATAGCAAGGACAGCTGACCCAAACTGGCCAAAGGGATATTCCATACCGTATGGTGTTATGCTCAGTATATAAACTGGGGGGAGTTGGCTGGGGGGCAGCGATCGCTGCTCAGGGACTGGCTGGGCATCAGTCGGAGGGTGGTGAGCAGTTGCATCACTCATTTTTCCTGGGTTTTGTCCCTGTTCTTGTTTTCCTTTTCACCATTTATTTACTATTATTATTTTATTTCAATGATTAAACTGTTCTTATCTCAATCCATCAGTTTTCTTACTTTTACCCTTCTGATTCTCTCCCGCATCCCACCGGGAGGGGAGGGTGAGCAAGCGGCTGTGTGGTGCTTAGCTGGCTGCTGGGGTTAAACCACGACAAAGCTCCACAGGTTTCTTCAGTGTGTTACTAGAGTGAGGAGAATTCTCTGACAAGTCACCTCCACCTGCTCTCAGACCTTCATTTCTCAGTATACCAGGCATTGGCTCTTTGGAAGACAGCACATGATCAAATCTGGATAGACTCTGGTACATGACTTACATGGACCATCATATTTTGATAACTAGCCAGGCTGGCATTTTTGGAAAAACATTGCCACTGGCATCTTAAGTTAGCAGTACTTCACTAACCAAAACCAACACACTCAAGCTCACCACTGGGATTGGGATGACCTGCTAACAAGGAGCCCCACCTCTCTACCTCCTGCTCCCTCTGCTGGCACTTGTTCTTCAGATCCCAGGTACCAGCTTTTTCATCTCCAGTCTGTGATGGAAAGCTGCTGAGATTGAGTTAACTTGTTGACTGAAATTATTTCTGCAGGAAGCCTAAGTGCTAAGGGCTGCACATTTCCCCGCTTACTTCNTGTACAGACCAGTACCTCAGCCATTAGGAGTAAGCGTCGCTGAGAGAATATGATGGATACACACCATGGGCCACCCTGTGGTTTTACCGGCATGTTGTGGTTTAACCCGGCAGGCAGCAAAACGCCACATAGCCATTCGCTCACTCCCCACCCCCAGTGGGATGGTGGAGAGAATTGGGAAAAAAAAGAAAAAAAAAGTAAAATTCATGGGTAGAGACAAAGACAGTTTAACAGGACAGAAAAGGAAGCAAAAATAATAATAATAATGATAAAAGAATATACAAAATAAGTGATGCACAGTGCAATTGCTCACCACCTACTGACCAATGCCCAGCCATTTCCCAAGCAGCGGTTCCCTGCCCCTTGGCCAACTCCCCCCAGTTTATATACTGAGCATAACACCATACGGTATGGAATATCCCTTTGGCCAGTTTGGGTCAGCTGTCCTTGCTATGTCCCCTCCTAGCTTCTCGTAGGCAAGGCATGAGAAACTGAAGAGTCCTTGACTTAGTGTAAACACTACTTAGCAACAACTAAAACATCAGCGTGTTATCAACATTATTGTCATACTAAACCCAAAACACAGCACTATACCAGCTACTAGGAAGAAAATCAACTCTATTCCAGCCGAAACCAGGACAGTATCCACCCCTTATTCTATACCATCTATGTCGTGCTCAGGTAAAACATTCCAATTAATCACCACCACTTTCTCTGTCTTTTGATATATACACACAGACATCATTCCCTGAGTCTATGGGCCATCCCTATAAAACGTCCGTTGAGTTCATTTAGCCCATGCCTTTGGGCTTCATCTGTCATAACAGTCCTTCAGGGCAGCAGAGATGGTGTGTGGTGATTAATTGGAATGTTTTACCTGAGCACGACATAGATGGTATAGAATAAGGGGTGGATACTGTCCTGGTTTCGGCTGGAATAGAGTTGATTTTCTTCCTAGTAGCTGGTATAGTGCTGTGTTTTGGGTTTAGTATGACAATAATGTTGATAACACGCTGATGTTTTAGTTGTTGCTAAGTAGTGTTTACACTAAGTCAAGGACTCTTCAGTTTCTCATGCCTTGCCTACGAGAAGCTAGGAGGGGACATAGCAAGGACAGCTGACCCAAACTGGCCAAAGGGATATTCCATACCGTATGGTGTTATGCTCAGTATATAAACTGGGGGGAGTTGGCCAAGGGGCAGGGAACCGCTGCTTGGGAAATGGCTGGGCATTGGTCAGTAGGTGGTGAGCAATTGCACTGTGCATCACTTATTTTGTATATTCTTTTATCATTATTATTATTATTTTTGCTTCCTTTTCTGTCCTGTTAAACTGTCTTTGTCTCTACCCATGAATTTTACTTTTTTTTTCTTTTTTTTCCCAATTCTCTCCACCATCCCACTGGGGGTGGGGAGTGAGCGAATGGCTATGTGGCGTTTTGCTGCCTGCCGGGTTAAACCACAACATGCCGGTAAAACCACAGGGTGGCCCATGGTGTGTATCCATCATATTCTCTCAGCGACGCTTACTCCTAATGGCTGAGGTACTGGTCTGTACAGGTGGGGAGTAGGACATACCTTCTTTGACTTGCTGGACAGTTTTTCGGACAGTTTTTCCACAGCCGAGATGCAGGCCCGTAGGGAGAAGAGAGACTTTCTTCGTATTGCCAGAGTTGGTCAGCCAATTCATGCTCCTCATAGGACTTGTTCTCTAGACCCTTCACCAGCCTCTTATGCTCCTCTTTCAACGTTTTCCTGAAAGTGTACTACTAAAATTGAGGAAACAAATATAGTTAAATATATCCTAATTACACTCTGTGTTTCAGTGAGTGCTAACTTAAAACATTGTGAATGGTTAGGTGTCCCACACGCAGATTATATTACTCCTCTTTATTTCTCCACAGATACCTTATAGAGGACACCCTACATGACAGACCACAAAAGAACATCTCTGCCATACCACCTTGCAGAGGTGCAGGAGGAGTTCAGTTTTGCCTCCTCCTTTCCATAGCCCAACCACACCCAAGAGCAGCAGTTTGTGGTCTGGTGCTACCAATCCAGGTAGCATATGATACTATCTAGCAGCCCTGACTACCCGAGCACTGTCAGGCACTAGACACCTTGCAGCTGACATCTCTGCCCACCTGCATGCTGGCCAACCTCTGCAAGCAAGGTGGCACAATGACAGGCAGTAACAAACAACACAGACATAACAAGGAGCAAAAAGTCTTTGAGAAGAGATGCGGAATGAATAAAGTACAACTACCCCAGACAATTCTGTTCCAATGCAGGTGCAGAACAAAAGCTGATCAACTGTAAATATTTACCACCTCTCTCCATCAGATGCTATAAAGTAACTGCTTCAGTGTTAATTAGGTATTGAGCAGCAGTGAACTGTCTCCTTGAGAAGTACCTGAAACCTGCAGCTGATCAGCATGACTACTTATTCTATGGTAAAATAAAATACTTTGAAAGGTACAGATAGCATGAGTGAAGCAGAGGGGTGGATATGGAACTGGGGCTTGTGGAGGTTGGAGAGATGAGGATACTGTAGTATAAAGTTAGAATCATGCGGCTCTGGTTTCAATAAAGATAATAGTGATCAGGAGTTTGGTAGAAGGCACATACCCATGGAATGAGGCTGATCTACCTATTAGACTTGTGCATGCATCACTGCTGTACAGAATTTCAACGCAGCATACGGCATTCCTCCACATAATCTATCTTCCTCACTACTTGTGTTGTCCAAAACTGATGCTGCTATAGATGTCATTGTAAGGCCTTACCCTAACTGTTTAGTGAACAGATTGTCTAGGAGCAGAAGTCTAGGTGACCCTACCTACGTTACACAATATTCTTTTGTTTAGTTAAAGATTGTCCGAGAGCAGAAGTCTAGGTGATGTATTACTGACTTGGTCAGTAAACCATGAGAAGTTGCTTAAGATCTGCCAAGAAGGAAATTAGGGGAGAGGTATATCCAGCCGGAGGAGACTGCGACCACCAACTCATCAACCCCCTTACCACAATTACATGCCAGACTCAAATTGAAGGACAACTGAGCATGCTCACTAATTTGCATACTAGGTGAAGAGTTTTTAACCAATCACAACACTGCATATGTATTAGGGAATTAAATATGGTAATGAATATGTATAAATAGATGCTAACTTGATGATTTGGTGTGCTAGCTTTGTGGAATTACCACCTAGCACCCACCTCTGTGCAGAAAAGAATTAAAACAAAATCTCGTCTCAGTGTGTGAAGATTGGCTTATTGCACACTGGGTAAATGAGCCCTATTTGGGACAACACTCAGAGAGCACTGTATCACCAGCTAGCACACTGCACAAATAAATTACTTCAGATCTTTATATATGGTCTCTGCCTGTACTGCTGGCAACTTATTACAAGAAAATCAGACAAAAATACATAGATCTTGCTATCATTGTGAAAACTTTTTTCAAAGATACTTGATTAGTAACATCTGACTTGCCATGTCAGAAAGGTTTAAAAAGGAAAAAAAAAGGGGGTGGGGGAGCGGGCCGGGCACATTTTATAGCAATGTCTAAGTTCTGAAAATTAAGTAAGTATCAAGGATTTACTGGTTTAAGTCAACAGAAAGATACCCTTTTCAGCATTCAAAGACCATTAGTGAGGGTTTCTTTCCACATGAGTGCAAGCTTCCCTGCTCTGCCTTATTATGGTGATATTGGTCTAAGTAGCAGGAATAAGCTTAAAGTCTGAAATCTTGGCTCATTTTCTGAGGTAGTTTCTGGGGTTTGCTGAGAGACTTCCAACAAAAGTCTTACATATAATACTATGTTTAGAATTGTCAAAATGCAGTCTCACTCTGGCAGGTAACAGGCCCTTCGTGGAGCTAATTGCAGATTGAATGGTGCCAACTTAAAGAGTATAGCAGTCAGAGCTAGGCAGAAGTTGATGCCATCCAGTAAAATTGTGTGTATATCATTGACTGTTTTCTAAGTGGTTTCTAATGGTTCTGTAAGCAAAATGCTGTAATCATCTGATGGTTTGTATACTTCTTTAGGAGAGTGTCGTAGAGGTGCACAAAGTCAAATTACGCAGGTAATGTAACCCAAAGTAAGATTTATTCTAATCAAAAGTGTTTGGTACTCCGACGAACATTAGTAAACCACAGGTTGAGGATGCCAATGGGAAAGAATACTACTACACAGCCGATTTAAGAATTCTTAAGCTTCAGAATGATGATTCAAAATGCAATAGCAAAGTGTCTAATTTTTCATTACTGCTACAGAATAAAAATTAATTAACCTCTCACCACTGCAGTCTACTACACAACGCAGAACACTTACTAACAAAGCAGTAAAAGCGTTTCCTTTCCCAGCTACTCAACGTGAGTTCAGAGTACCGCCTCTTCCTCAAAGGAGTTGGGGGAGGTGGGAAGAACCATCCCCACTTCCACAGTGAATAGGTTTGGGTTTTTTTGGTCCCATCAGTATTTCTACTNCTTGCCTCCATAACCAGAGGATGGAGAAGGTTGCCTGTTGGGAGCATCCCCCACTATTAAAAAAAAAAAAAAAAATCACAGAAAGGGCTGCACGTCACCGGCCACGGGCGTGACCCACCGGCCACGGGCGTGACCCACCGCCACGGCCGCGAACCCGCTCCCCCGCCCTTCGCTCTCCGCCCAGAGAAAGGACGGCATGCGGCGCAGGCGTACAAAAAGCTAGTCCTAGTTCTTAAGCCATTCACAGTCCTGCCGTGCCCGAGTTGTGCGCAGGCGCAGTTGAAGTTGCGGCCGCCTGTAGGGTAGCTAGGAGCGCGGGGCGGGGGTTGGTGCTGGGGTCCTTCTCGACCGCCCCGCCGCTCCAACGGAGCAGCGGTGGCACGAACTGGTTGTTTTCCGGCGTGTCTCAAGAGTGGTGTTTCTTCTAGCGAGTTGGCCTTGGCAGATGCACACGCCACCCAACTAACTCATGCGCAGCAGGGAGAGAGGTCAAGCCAATCTCGGAGTAGAGGCTTGTTCTGTTTCGATTTTCAGTCGATAATGACTCAGTGAGTAATAAAGAACACAAATATCGTCAAGGACATGAGTGTATACGCAGCTGCCAGGACCCAAACATGCAGCAACCTCGTCCGGGGAGGAGCTTACTGCGGCAGTGTCGAGAGCTCTGCGCATGCGACGGAGTGCTTTGGTCCTGGCGTGTTTCCGCACGGACAGAGAGGCCTAGCTGTCCTCCTCTCCGGACTAAGCGTGCTCTTCGCGCGTCTAGTGTGTACGGGCCGTAGCGGTTATGGGGAAGCTGAACGTGGTGATGCTTCGGTACCTCTCCAGGGAGCACTTCAGGGTCCTGACAGCGGTGAGCCGGTGGGGAGGCTTGGCTGTGGGGGCAGGCGGGCGGGGGGAGCAGGGGAGGCCTGCCTAGCCCAACCGTGCGCACGGAGTTCCGCATGGCCGGTTAGCTAAGCGGGGTCGGGCAGGTCCTGTGCACGGATGGGAGACTGGATTGGTTGTGTCGCAAACGGCAGCGGAAAGAAGGCTGCAGGGGAGTGGGACCTGCTTCTGTTCTCGCTGCCTCCCCTAGGGTCCGGTGTTAGTGTGTCCCGGTGGGGAGGGCCCAGCTCGTGCTGTTGTTTCTTTCAGCCGGCCGCCTCGGAGCGGTCGTTAACGGCAGGGCGGTCGCTAGGACTGCCCAGGTGGTGGCCGCCCAGTAAGGTACCGTCACCAGTTCCTCCACACGTGATGATTGTTTTTGGCACCCTGTCTAATGAGGAGTGAGCAAAGGTTTACCAGTGTGCGGTATGCTGCCATGGCTAGTTGCATGGTAAGCACAGGCTGCACCTGTTGGCCTGTCTGACTGTACTGACAGCACGAGTACTAGTGGAAAGGCAAACTGAGGCATGGCTGTGTAAGTATGAGAAAAGTGTCTCACTTCAGAAATGTAGAACAGCTCCTTCATCCACTCCTGAGACTGAAATCTAATCAGCCATTCATTTTGTGGCCAGTACTGTAGAAGTTTCAAGGCTGAATTATATAAAGGATATCAAGAGGCAGTAATGCATATTAAAAGATTTGGTTAAGTCATAAAAAAAGTAGTAATGCATCCATGAAAAGTGATTTTAGTCTCAAGTGAGATTGGTATTATTTCATTCTTGAACACAGGGGCTAACAAATCTATTTTTATTTACTCTTTTAGGTGGAAATGGGTATGAAGAACCATGAAATAGTTCCTGCTAGCTTAATTGCTTCCATTGCCAGCCTTAAACATGGTGGCTGTAATAAAATTTTGAGAGAGTTGGTGAAGCACAAACTTCTAGCTTATGAACGAACTAAAAGTGAGTTTGAATTTTGTGTTGGGCTCCCTCTCTTATTCTGTCCCCAATGTCTCACAGTGGTACTTGCAGAAGTGCCACAGCTTGGCACATACGAGCATCCAGAGCACTTGGCTAGCTTTACCTTCTCTTGGACCTGCCCTGGGAATATGGATTCATGCAGCACCAAATGTTGTAGCTGTCTGCTGAGCTGCTGGTGATGAATAGATGATAAAGATGACAGGCAGAAGAGAGATGAACAGTTAACTGTCTTTTTTGCTCAGTCACCAAAGTCATGAAAAATAAAAGAATCATCAGTTAAGGCAATATTCAGATGCATGCAGGAATCAACCCAAATGAGTTACAGCCTTACAGTACACAAACTGGAGCAGACTGCTAAAGCCTTGTATATTTCATGCCCTCAGAAACAGCTACTAAAGTAGTTTTTATTCCCTGTCATGTGACAAGTAGTAGTTGTGCAGGCCTTTCCCCATTTCCTTCAGCCTTTTAGTTGCATCTGGCTTTGCAAACATACTGTAGGAGTCTACAGGAAATTCCTATCCTTTTTGTCCTAGTTCTTCAAAGCATTAAGGATCACTCTAGATATCACAACAATCCCAGATCCCTGCTGTGTCTCCTATATGTGTATCTTCCAAAATGCTTCTTGGGTTTTCCCAGGCTATTTAAAGAACTGCCATTGCCTCTATTACAGAGGAGCTAAAAGCATGTCTGTCTTTTGCCCAGTTGTCAATTTTCTTAAAACTTTCAGGAATTTAAACATCTTTACCATTCTGTCAAGCTGGGCTGATATTAGCCAACAGGTGAAATATTACTTGGGTGTGGTGTACTGTAAACTGAAACAAAATTAAATTGAGACTTACTTTAAATGTAATGTATACATAATGAGGAATTAAGTGTTTTGCATTTTATTCTTACCTAGCTTTCCAGGGTTATCGGTTAACTAATGCAGGATATGATTACCTTGCTTTGAAAACTCTGTCTTCCCGACAAGTCGTAAATTCTGTTGGAAACCAGATGGGTGTTGGCAAAGAATCAGGTAATTTAAAAAAAAAAAAAAAAAATTAATAATTTTTAAGCAAACACAGCTGTAATGTTGCAGATGTTTTGTTGGAAACTAGGTAAATTTTCCTCTGGATAGTCACATCAGTTAATCTGTCAAACACCAAGATTATGGGTCAGTTGTTGAAATGCTATGTGAGGCTTCTGGCTGCATTTGAATATTTCTTCACAAGAGTGTTGTTCTGCTTTGACCGTTTTCTCTGATTCTTGATTCATTGCCTAAAAAGGTACTTTGCAGGCTCATGCTGTTTTGTCTCATGCTTTGTGAAGAGGTTTGAACCATTTTAACAAAGAGATAATTTCAACTTTTTCATCCCACTTAAAAATAAGAGTAAAGTAAAATAGGCTCAAAACTATTGGAGTACTATCTTGGTTCCTCTTACATTCATGTAGATTGTAATTTGACACAGCATGTAACTTGTGTAACTGAAGAATGAGAAGGGGATTATTTGGAACAAATGGTAGCAATGAAACAGGCTATTGGTTAACACTGTTTAAATTAAGAGGCTGGTCCCTTGGGTTTTCTGTCCACTCAATAGAAAGAAGGCGGCTCTTCCAGAGTGTGATTAAGAACACCAGCATCTGCCCTTGATTTCTCTCAAGGATAGCTTGTATTTGTTCTTTTCTGTGCAGATAGCCTGGGGATGTTAACCTGAATATAGGAACCTTAAGATCTCCTACGCTGAAAGATGTTTCAGATCACATCATATTTCTTCTAATAGAATACCATGATCTCTTTCTTTAACAGTAATTTCTTCTTGTTCAGATCTCTAATGTACAGTATGTAAATTTAGCTGTTAAAGACTAACTGTAGTAGAACTTGCCATACCAGAAATAGTAATTGTGAGAAGTGAAGTAACAGACTTATCACTGCACTTTTTCATCAGATACTAGCATGTCAGATACCATTTATTTCTTAGATCTATGCCATCATGTGTCTTCTAGATATTTATATTGTTGCAAATGAAGAGGAGCAACAGTTTGCATTGAAATTACATAGGCTTGGAAGAACTTCTTTTCGCAGTCTGAAAAATAAACGCGACTACCACAAGCACAGACATAAGATGTCGTGGCTGTATTTATCCCGGCTAGCAGCAATGAAGGAGTTTGCCTATATGAAGGTACGTGGCCGTTCATACAATATCAGCAATGGTGTAATAGACTGGAAGTTACTGTTCTTTTGATCAGTTTGTATTTGCAGCACTGGTAGGATTTACGTGCTTTTTTTTTTTTTTTTAATTTAAACTAATGGGCTTGACATACACGTTTCAGAGAATTTCAGTGCTATATGTTCACTATACTTTCCAATGACAAAATGAAGTTTTGGCATAGAAGTCATGTGGAACAGAAGCAGGTGTGATGAGAGAATTTCAGATAAATGTTGTTATTTATGGATAGATAATTTATATATCACCAGTTCTGCTGTTTTTCCTTTAAAATCTATTGCATAAGCTTGCAAAAACACCTTAAAGAGTAAGGAAATTTACAGCTACTTGTCCTACTTGTCAAAATTATCATCTTCTTTTTTTTGTTCAGCTGTAATTTTTAAAAATTTATTTATTTTTTAATTTACTGTGTTTTCAGTTGTTGCTGTGCTGTTGAGGGAAATATTTCGGTCCAGACTGGTGTTCTGATCTGAAAAGGCACACTTTGTTCTATACTGTGGGAAAAGATTTCGTTTCCACATATATTGCTACTCCCAGATTTTTTGACCTGCTTTAAAAAAATGGAGATGTTATATAGTGATTGAAAGTTGATAGTGGAAAACTAATTATTTATAAAAAAATTAGTTTTCCCTTCTCCTTTTGTCTATTCAACAGTACTATATACATTAAATATAATTTTCTTGTTTTTCTTAAAAAAACCTTGATAGGTTCTACCAGTGGCCTCCACAGAGAGAGAAAAAACTACTACCATCATTCAGAACCTCTATATTGGTCCAGTTGGTCCAATTAGTAAAGTCTTATGTGGTCAGGACTTGTAGAAATGTAATCATGGCTGTCAGTTTCCCTGAAAAGAGAGTTGGGGGAGGATTAATTGTGTGCTGAAAAGTGATGGTAGTGCACTATTTAAGTAACAAAAGCTGTATGTGTGTTACTTTAACTTAGAACGCTATCTTAGAAAAATTCACTGGTAACAAGAGAATGAGTAAAAAGAGAATGAACCCATAAAGAAGTTGAGTGGATCAAGTGAGTAACTTAATTTGCATTAGAAAAGGCAAACAGGAGAGCTTCAAAATATTATGACCTACCTTTGGTTAATTTTTAATGTAGTGTAATGCTGGTTATTAATATTTAAGAATGAACTTCTGTCTTGCAGCAACTGAACATGGATTAACTAGTCAGGCAGAACTGTATTGATGGCAACTTAGTGTGGAATTTTTTTATAATGCCTGACACCCCATTCCCAGTTACCTGACACCCTATTCCCAGTTATCTTCTACTGATTACTTGGGCTAACAGACCAGATACAATTCTGTCATTTTTCCATTCTGTTGTGTTTTTCTTCCAGATGCACAATAATTAAACTGTAGACAATATAGCAGTGTGCTTAGTGTCTAAACTTAGGAATTTTATTTGTTTTGCAGAGAAAGTTAAATGGCTGGTATGCTGTCTTCCTTCTTAATCATATGATTTGATGATTCCAGTTAGCATTTGAGTTAGCATAATGTGTGCTGCTTCCACAGTAATATTTATTGCTTATCTGAGGTAGAGTTTGTCAATATATGTAATGTTTTTTTAACTATTTAATTGTAATTTTTAATGTGTTGTCTCTTTCCAGGCTTTGCATGACAGAAAATTTCCTGTTCCAGAACCTGTAGACTACAACAGGCATGCAGTCGTTATGGAACTTATTGATGGCTATCCTTTGTAAGTACTGAAGCTTAAATTCTCTGTGTTATAGAAACCCTAACAATGTTAGGTTCAGTAAGGTAACAGAGTTAGGGTTTTTCCTTGTCATGTGAGGGAATTCTGACTTCACCATGCTGAATAATGCTCTCTAGCCCACACTTACTAGCATTCTACTTAGTTATAGTCTTGCTTCTCTTACCTCTTTATTCAGAGAAATTATTTTTTTCTTAGTCCAAAGAAACTGGTGAAATAGACTAATTTTTTAAGTGAGGAATACATCAAAAGAGCAGTGTGAGACAGGTTAGTACTGCAGCTGTTTTCTACACAGAAATCGCATATTCTGTATGTTATTGGATATGTACAATATTGAATATTATATCCTTCACGTTCTGAGCTCCAGTTTGTGATCCTTGCTCTGGTAATTCAGGTAAGATTATAACTCGCTGTTTGAGAACTTCTGCTCTGTTTATGTAGAATACCATGTATAATCTCTTTTTGCTTCTTCAAGGAAGATTGCTTGAGTTGTTCAACATCTAGAAACATTAAATATCATTGAAGTTTGTACGTGAAGGGATGATATGTTTTGTTTGCAGAGCAGAATGCAAAAGGCCTATATACTTGATATAATGTAGAATAGCCTAGGTGCTTATCCAGAGATTTAAAGTGTCTCGTTCTAGAACAAACCAGTCCATGCTGTTGTGTAGTAGTCAGGATCTAAAGCGGTCAGTTTAATCAAAAGGGAATTAATCCTGAAGTATTACAGTTGAAGAGTAACATGGAAGAGACTTCACTATATTCTGTCTCCCCACCTTTATTTGTTAAATAATTCCAAATCCATCATGTACATGGAGCACTTCAAGTTCCATGTGGACATATGTAGTGGAAGTTTACTATGCTCTCGTTTTGTGATTCTGACCTGAAGAAGATAAATAGTGGATGAGAATTATTTCAAATATGTAAGATCAAAGAATCTGCAAATAGTTGAGGTTGGAAGGGACCTCTGGCAGTCATCTGATCCAAACACCCTGCTCAGGCAGGGCCACCTGTTGCCAGTTCTTCTGTTGTCCATTGCCTGAGTTGAAAAACTAGTGTGGAGTTGGTGACTTATGGTAAACAATTGTTATGCTGTCTTTGACAAGTACAGGCTTATCCAAAGTTCCTGCCAAATTGGACTTAGTTTTTCCTAGTCTACCTACTTTATTTCACATCTCACAGAAAGGTTGAGGTTGGAAGGGACCTCCAGAGGTCATCTGGTCCAACCTCCCTGCTTGAGCAGGGCCACCCAGAGCTGGTTGTCCAGGACCATGTCCAGATGACTTTTGAGTATTTCTAAGGGGGAAGACTCCACAACTTCTTTGGGCAACCTGTGCCAGTGCTCAGTCACCCTCAGAGTGGAAAAAGTGTTTCCTGTGTTCAGACAGACCCTCTTGTGTTTTGGTTTGTGCCCTTGTTTGGCGCTTGTCCACTGGGC
>VYZW01039287.1:62930-79130 GCA_013401315.1 Balaeniceps rex | reverse complement strand
GGAGTTAGCCACGAAGCGCTGCAGGTGCTGGGATTCACTAGCTGTAGCAGAAATGCTGGAAACCGGGTGCATCACACTGAGACAGCACTTTTAATGCTGTTCACAGCCGTGGAGATGGAGCTGAGCTTTACTCCTGAGCAGGCATCTGCTGAATGATCTACTGGCTTATACACTTGTATAAGGTCAGTTAAGGCAGGGAGGTACTCCATAGATTCATTTTGGCAACAAGTCTGCTCAGGGTCCCTGCATTGGCTCTCTGCTTAATAGCGGAAGGAGCTTAGTTACGTCTCGAGAAGGTTATTTAATACGGGATGGCTACAAGGGCTTTCGCAGAAAGATGTGAGCTTGTCTTGACTATGCTTCTGAGCACTAGGAAAGCTTATCAGAGCAATCTCAGCCTGCTTCCATGTCCCCTGCCTGTCTGCAGGGCCTGCAGGCTCCATACCAATGGGATTTACAGGGTCTGGGTTGCCTTCAAATGCTGGCAGAGAGGAAGAACTCACATCTGCTCAGAGCATTTGCAGAGCCTGCCTGCATTGACTTGCAAAACACTGTGTGGCCACGCTTCAGATGTTAAGGCTGATCCTGCTCATGCACCCTCCTTCCCATCCAGAGTGTTTCACAAGTGACTAACGCCTGCCAGTGTCTTTGCTTTTTGGATGACCGAGGCGAAGCACTTGAAAAGGGCTGGGTTTTCGGAAAGGGCAGAACATCTGCACTCAGGCTCACACCCTATCCTGGCTGTCTGAAGCTGGAACACATACAATCACCCGTCATTTCTGACGAAGAGCCGTCCTGATGGGGGTGGGTCAAAGCTGCATGGCTGCACGTACTTCAGAAACAAAAATGAAGGAAGAGGCAGTGTATCGAATTCAACACAGGCATCCTAGCAGCACCTCTTAAATGAACATGAGTCAGGTCCACCCTCTCCGGGACACACGAACATGTGATCTGGTCCATGTCTCGGTGCTCCCAGGAGTCTTGCTGTACAAAATACCCTTCAGGCGCAGAGCACAGGGGGCTCTTCAGCTCCAAATTACTGCTTCTGCAGACACAAACACTTTTCTTTTTGAAATACATGCTGATTTAGTGCCCAATGCCCACCTACTGAATTCCCAGGCTTTGGTTTCCAGGTTTCCTGACCCTGTAAGGGAATCCAGTAGTAATTTATGCAGCAGGCCCAAGGCCTGGCTCATAAGCTGGGCTGTCCATGCCAATGCAGTTGCAACGTTTTTTCACAGTAAAATATTTAATGGGTCCGAGTATAGATGTGAACCCTTATGGAGTGTTATTCTGGAACGTATTTGCTATATTTTCATTCACATTAGTCATTTCTCATGTTTCTTTTGCATGTCTAATGTTGCAGAATACAGTTAAATTTAGTTATTTATTCCCCAAACCCCAGGATCATTGCAGTATAGTGCTACACTAAGATTAATGCAAGATACTGGAGTGAGGATTAAATACCGATTTTAAAGACACATGAGCAATCTGGCTTGTTGCCAATCACAGGGATAATGAAGTTGCTACAACTTCTGACAAAGCCAGTGGTTTAGGAAGGAACTGGGAACACAGTAGCACATGTGTAGAGTGGATTTTAAGAACGTGATGGGGAATTTGAGTGGTTGTTTTGGGGAACTGCAAGGGCAGCCATAGAGGATATGAGAATGGAGTTAAGGTTATCACAGCAGGGGCTATAGGACAAAAACCCACAGGAAACAAGGTTTCATTAGCTCTGCTGCTTGCAGAACAACTTGTTTTAATTAAGCTTCCCTTCCCTTTCTAAAGGGAAAATGGAGGAAGAATAAAAAAAGGAAAGGGAAAAACCTGAAAAAATAAAATAAAAACCATGAAACAACATTTTCAAATATTTGGGGTTTTTTTCTTATACTGTTTTGGTTGTGTTTTTTTTTTTTTTTTCCTTGGTCAGCTACTGTACCACTCCCTTTCACCTTAGGAACACCATTAATTACATAAATATTCTTTTTCTACTAAAACATTTTCTAAAAGTTGTCTTTGCAACCTACTTGTTGTTCCCTCTTGTTATAGCTATGATTTTTTTATAAAGGTTTCTCTGGTAGAAATTCATGGTCATGTCTGATAAGCAAGAAATCTAGAGGTAAAGCCTTTTGCCTTTTGAACTCTGAAGATTTTCCTACCTACCTCAGTGGGACCAGGATTTCAGTCTATGTCTGTAAGAAAGTGTATCTTTTTTGGTATTTTTCTTATAAATTTTGTCTCATAGCATTACATGGTCATGAAACTCTTCCACTCTGCGTTATTGTTTGCTCTCTGGATGTGGGAGATTGTGCTACTGAGAGGTGGACAAGTGTTCAGTCACGTCTGGGTCACTGAAATGGATAAAGGGTCTGGTCCACAGGGAAACACAGGCATAAAGTAGTCCTCACTGATATCAGGGGTATCCTCTGAGGGTGGCTGTGAAAGCACCTGGCCAGTCCACACTGAAACTGACCAGGCCCCTTGGAAGCCTGGGAGGTGACAACCATCAGCCTGGGGACATAATACCTTTCAGGAGCTGAACTTTTACCCTGCCTTGCAGGGTTTTGTTGCCTTGCAATGACAAGGCCTCGCAAAGAAAAGGATTTTGTTGTCTTGCATGATTTCAGCTGCTCCGCTTGTATTTGCGGTATCCAGGGATTGACTGACTGTGCTGCGGTGGAGCTGCAGTCCCATGGTTGGGCTGAGAGGGTCAGAGCTCTGGCCCCACAGGAGCTTTGGGAAAGGCAGATATTTCCTTGGTTTTAAAGTGAGTGAACGAACACCTCGTTCCCAGTGGTTCAACAAGGTTAACATAATAATACCTGTCCATGACTTGGAGTTACATGGCTCAGAGGCACAGCTAAAAGAAAAGCGAGCAACAGAAAACTACGAAATTTGTTCTTGTTTTTCAAACAACATTCACCTTGTTCAAGAACAGTGGAGGGAAAAGCAAGCCAGCAAGAAAAAGAAAGCAAGCAAAGAAGCAAACAAGCAACCAAGCAAGAAAGAAGGAAAGAGAAAGAAGAAAAAATGGAAAAAAAAGAGCTTTGTACTGTAAGGAGCAACAAACCCATAAAATATATAATAAACCCACATGGAAAAAGAATATAGTTGATTTCCTGCATCTCTGAGTTATGTTTCAGTAAATGTACAGCACACATACTGTGTTTAAAGCAGATTTGACAACATATAAAACATTAAAAATATTATGACATTGGCCAATATTTATGATGTATATTTCCACACATAAAACATATTGTGTCATGTCATTGATTTTAAAAAGCATGGAAATTGGCCATGTCATAATATTTTAGAGCTTTTTTATACATTGTCAGAGCTATTTTAAATATACGTGCTCAGCATTTTATGAAACTTCCAACACATGGACATACGGAAAATATATTCTGAGTCCACAGGAGACCAGCATTTCAAATGTGAAGTTTAGCTAATACACATTTTCTAACACAAGAAACCTTTTCTTTTTGGTATATTTCTTGAGCTTCAATGTATTCCACTTATTGTATTTTGTATAGACTT
Organism: Balaeniceps rex; assembly: GCA_013401315.1. NCBI lineage: Eukaryota > Metazoa > Chordata > Aves > Pelecaniformes > Balaenicipitidae > Balaeniceps > Balaeniceps rex. The sequence goes on along the minus strand of VYZW01039287.1, from coordinate 75,593 downwards.
ACATCAGTGGTGCTCAGCCTTTAACAAATGCGAGTTGCATTTGACCTGATCATGCAGTTTTAATGTAGGTCAAATTCTCACTGAAGTGTTGCAGAATGGGACCATCAGGCAACACATGCAGCTACAGAAAGCCTCACAAAAAACCACAATGTTCAGCTGACAAAAACCCTCCAGTATCACTAAATATTTGCATTTCCCACTGGTACATTTCAGTGCTAGCCCTCAAAGCACACTACCAGCACAGCTCAGGGACATCCAGAAATCCCTCTTGGAAGAGGGTGAAGACAGGCTGGGCTAAAATGGGTGAGGTATTTTATCTGTGTGAAAACTGAAAGGTTAAGGGAGCTGAAAGTTTAAAGCACTTGCTGAGGATCAGAGGGAAGTTTTGGCATTTTCTGGAAACAAGAACTTGATTCCCAGTCCTGTGATTTAGCGACAAGACCACCCTTGCCTTTCCAAATTTCCTGGGGAATGATGGCAACAGTTCTGCCAGCAGATTAACTCTAAGCTGTGTTATTAAAGTCTGTATTTTCAAATACTACTGCAACCTGAATATAACTACTTTTTTCTTATCTTTTAACTTCTTCCTTTTATTTTTCCTCCAAGTGCAAACTCTGCTGCTGGAGACTTTGCATGATACGCCATACAACCTCCACGTGGCATCATGGAGTGTTATCATGTCTTAATGAGCACGTTTAGTTTGCTTGCACTTGCTGGCATCTGTTTGGGGTCACCACACACATGGTACTGGGGATTCTTAATTTTGTTTTTTTGTTTTGCATTTCTTACTTTATACATTAGCAGAAAGTGACTGGAGACAGGTAATTGCTTCCAAGGACGCTATGTAACTTATCCCTCAAGGTCTTTAGAGGAAACTGAGAAGCAGCAGATGTGCCACTTGAAGGGCTAATGCAAATGGCATCACCATGCCCTACGGGATAATTATAATTATAGGTACCACTGTGAATAAGGATGGGTGGAGGTGGGGGCAGAATCCTGCTTTTGCTTTAGCAGCAACGCAGACCTACCTATGCTGCTGTGGGGACCGTGTGACACTGCTCTAATTGGCTACTTAATTACTTCTCCTTTTGGCTCCTGAATGTTGGTATGGCAATACCTTCAGCTAAATATGTGCCTAATTGAAACAGCAGCAGTGCTTTAAAAATAAAAATCAGTTTGGGAGCTATTTAAAAAACAGCTATGTTCTGTAAATAAGGTTGCCCCACTGCCCCAGTTAGATTTGGCTTTTTTTTTTTTTCTTTTGCTGGCTGATAGGGAAAGCTATTTCAGCACTTCCAGGAATACTGGGCTTCTAGACTCTGTCCAACTGGTTTAATTTAATTTCCATTATTTGTTTGACTGATTTATCTGAAATATTTTAAAAGGTAGCATAAAGACATCGATTCTCCAGAGCAAGTTATTGCTTTCACATATGCTTCATGTCGAGCTCTGGCTTTTAGTGGAGGGTTTGCTTTTGAGGGAGATGGAGGAGGTAAGGGAAAGTTTGGGTAGCATATGCATCATGGTCTTTTCTTCTTACTTGGGTGTTTCTTTGTCATTGACTCTATGCCTTTTCCAAGAGATTACTCTTGAAATACAGACTTACTATATGGGAAAAGAGCAACTGCTGCAAAGTCCTAGATATTCAAGATAAACACGGAAACACAAAAGATCTTTAGTTTCTTAGGGGCTAAGATGACCATACTGTCTCCTGCTGAGGAAAGGGGAAGCAAGGACCTAAACAGTGAAACCTATTGCCAAGTAAGGAAAACAATTTGAAAACATGGTATGTATTTGCAATTAAAAACAAAGACTCCAATTCTTTCCCTCTGTGGACAAAACCTTGGTTAGAGACAGGAATTTAGAGCAAGCACTTTCCTTATTTCTTAGGAAAACATGCCCAACATAGTGACAATGAAAAGTGGGAGTTTTACATGTCTTGACATCCAGAAGATGTCAGTCTCATGCCCCATTTGTTACAATAGTAACATTAAGGGTAAATTTAAAGCTTAAGCCACTGTAGTCAAAAGAGGTACACACAAGAGAGCAATCCCTGGAAGAAAGTTAAAGCAACAGAGAAAAGATGGCTCATCAGGAAACATCAAGCAATTTGTATCGAGAGAGGTTATTTAGTGAACAGTGTCCAGCTGTTTAGGGGAAGGAACAAGACCATCACAACATGTTTTGAAATGTGTATAGCAGAAGTGGGTCTGGGACTGGTTCTGGAATTGTCCTGTTCAACTGGTCCTTATGAGAAAACTGCATTTGCCTTTATCCTGTAGAGTGACTGTGATATGCTTTCCCCATGTTAAACAAAAATCGAGAGATTATGGTAAGTGAACAGAAACTCAAGGAGTTCAAACACAAAATGAATTTTAAGAGGCACTCTAGCTCCAGGTCAATGCCCAGTTTTCTAGCTTTATAGAGTATGTTTTTCCACTAGACCTTCTTAGAGAAGACTTCATAAACACTATGCCACGTCTAAGATCTAAAGCACTTGATACAAACCGTGGTAGTGTTCCTCACTGTCCATATGACCCCATGTAAGAAAGAAAAAGGATGCTGAGGATGTGTGTGCTGTACAGCAGGACCTGATCTTGCAATCTTCCCCATCCAGACTGACCCCACTTGTTCTCCAGATGGTCTTCCTTTGGGTGCAGGAGCCCTGAGCTCCTGGCAAGATTAAAAACAGACCATTGCATTTGAGGAACAGGCCACTCAGCTTCCATAGGGACCAAAAGCTTTGCTTCAGCGCTGAGCAGAGAGGGGAAGCCTTTCTGCACAGATCCTGTGTTGTAGTGCTTCTGCTCAGCCCACATCACTAACACCTTCTTGAATGTTATTTCTTACCTGGAAGAGTCAGCAGGTTTAGGTCTGAGAGGATCTGGCCATTAGCAGGAATGTTCAGCAACACCGTGGAAAGGACATGAAACACCTGGCGTGGTCCCAGACACACACAGCCGGGAATATTTAATGGCACTCAAGGGATAAAATGACCAAACTGTAAACCTCTCTCCCCCCACCCTCCTTCCTTTTTTATTTTTTATAAATGCACTTTTGAACATGCAGTGCATAGATGCTTTCTACCTTCCTTTGTCTCTCTGTTTCTTACTTGTGACTCCTTGGAGCCCAATTTAAAAAAAAATTGTTCTGCACCATTTACTAAAGTTTTTGGCAGGATTTTTCTAGGAAAGAGTGAGGAATGCACTGTTTCTACATCAATTCGCCCGCAGGTCACTCCTTGTGTACTGCACACACTTCAGGGATTGAAAATGCCAGGATTCCCAGTTTGTTTGCTCTGGAAAGACTGCACACACATTTTGTGTCTCTGTCTCACACATACTTATACACACATCCACGTACGCACACATACGCAATCTCTTTAGTGACAATTGCTGGTGACATGCCTGTCAATGTCAATGCAGTATCAGTGACATCATGCAAAGTTTAGATTAATAGTAAACAAGTTGTTGACATCAAAGGCAAAGAGATTTTGCTATTTCCCTAGGAACAAGGGAAAAGTGTTGCTGGTAAATTAACCTAAAAGAAATATAAGAGCCTGAAGGTTACTGATTAAATAACTGTTTACATATTATATATATAGCTGGTTTCTTGTCTTCATGCCTGTCTGGGCCTGGTGAACATTAGGAAATATATAAGTTGTTAACAAAGTGATGAAGAAGGATACCAATACATGAAGGGTGTTGGTGCTTATTGTAAATATGTCAGGACTCAGCTGTATTTCCATCTGATGGTAGTAGGAAATTGTTTCTGATCGAGCAGAATGTATGGGACTAATGTGATTTAGTTAATCTAGCAGTTTATGTGTTTACTGTATCTACAGGCTTTTTGGGTTAACTTTAAAATTCGTCATAAAATGAATACTTTACAGTGGTAGCCCCAGTAACACTTCTGTATATTGTCCTTTGCATTTTTGTTGGCTTGCTGACATCAGCGCTTTAATACTTAATATCCTGTGAACATTTCTGTGTTTTATAGTTCTGTATGTACTGGAATAAGGAGGGAGGAGAGGACCTAGACTCTCTAATAAGGAAACACACATTATTCTTTACTGATATGTTTTTGTTCTCCGCTAATCATTTTTTTCCTTTCCACATAAGCCTGAGGAAGAACTGCTGTTGGAACAGAAAAGGGCAGATGGTAATGTGCATGTGAAGTGTGGTTGTAATTATTTTATTACCTAGGCTCTGCATAAGGCTTGTTTATGTGAAAGGAGGAGATTAATTCCTTTGGGTTACTAGAGAAAAATCCCAGGCCTGTAACTGATTTCTCCGGAGAGCTACTGAATTCTTATTCAGTATAATAATATATAATAATTCTGCCAGGTTGTACCTTTTATATGCCACCTCCAAATAAAATAAATAAATTAAAAAAAAAAAATAATCCTGGAAAGAAGTTCTGTTTCAAAGATGAGGCCTCGCCTCCTTGTTAAACCAGGGCAAGGGAGGAAGGAACACGTGAGCGGGTGGTCTAAAACCTGGCAGCTCTTGGAGGCAGGCTGGCAGAACTGCACCGCTCACCAACACCAGGACCCCACGGTGGCTGAGCAGGTCCTTCCTGTTGGACACACTCCCTGCAGCTCATGTTCTTTGTGCTGCAAATACTCACTCTGGGAATATGTTTTAATCTGTTTTGGAGATGGTGGGGGCAGTAAGGAAATTGTGCGTGTATCTGTCTCTAAGACCTTTTGTTACCATCAGCCCAACTTAAAAAGCAACAAAGAAAACCTGAAAAAGAGGAAATAGCTGTAGCTTATTTGTAACACAGCATCAAAACGTTGTCTTTGAAACATTCAAGGTTGAAAATATAGAATATTGTGTGGATGAGATGGGAAAAACACTTCTTGAAAGACGCAGTGATTTTTGAAAGATGCAACAGTTCTCATGTTTTAATTTCAGATATAACAGAGTAAGTTTTAAAGCCATGACCTTTCAAAGTTACAGATGCAGAACAATATCCTCCCTACTTTTCTTCATGTTGAGATGGTTCAGAGAAGAGAGGAAGGAAAGAATTCATAAACACTTTTTGACCACACTGGTGATGCACCTTGGCAGGCAACTGTGATACTGTGGAATTGGGACCAAGTGAATACAGTCAGTCCCAAACAAACTCAATTCCTCCCATCTCACTGCATGCTGGAGCATCTATCCTGACTGTACACCTATTCAGATGGTTTGATGAAAGCTTACTGTCTTTGCTGAAAAGGCTCCTACTGGCTTTGGTGGCCTTTGGATCACTTAAGTAGGAGGTAGCCACAAAGACGATGGAGATACATCCACCTATGTGGCCTTCTGTGCCAGCGTGCTCCCAGCCCCAATGAAGCTGGAGCGGTACTGAGCCTTCACCCTGATGCTTGCAGAGGAAATCCATGCAAGAAAACTCCTTTAAGAACAAAAGCAAACAAAGCCCTTGCTGCAGCTCTTGCTAGGCGCTGTTTATAACGTGAACAATTTGGAAACGGCTTATTCCATATTTATGGCATTTTTAAAAATAGATCATATGGCTTAAATATGATACTGTTCCCCACTTCAGGGAAAGCAAAATCTTTCCTCTGGAGTATAAAATATTTCCAAAACGGATGACTGTTAAAATTCAGAAAAAAAACCCCAAACAGTTTATAAAAAGCATGCTGACATTGTAAAAAATTAATAGTATGCTTGGAACCCTTTGAGTTTCCAAAATGGTCAGTTCAATAGAAAAAAATGGCACTTTCTTATTATAAAATTGAGTTGCCTGTCTTAGGTTTTCCCTAATGAAAGAATTTTTGGAGAGAATAAAGCTCACATTGAGTGTTCACAGCCCATCTCCCCCTCAGTGTGTAATTTAACTACCCAACCCTGTGGCCTGGAACACTTTCGATTACAACTTTAATAGGTATTTTGGAAAAAATTCATAGCCAAATATTCAACCTTTAGAATATTATGTATGAGAGTTTTTCTTCTCTTAAATGTCATAGGAAATTACGATGACCCTGTGTGTGTAAGTGTGTGTGTGCACCTAAGAAAAATAAATTTACTATTTCATGCTACTGGATTCCATTACTTGAAACCTTGACAGCTATAGCCCTGGTAGGGGCAAAGAAGTTGGGCCAAATTCCCAGTCACTCTAAAATGGGTCATATTAATGCTGCTTTAAAGATCATCTCTATAAATAACCCAGAAAATCAAGTATTGGGTAGTACTGGACTCACCCTGGCCTGGGTTCCATTACTCCAAGTAAAGGAGACATATTTATGTAGTGGGGTTGCCCTTAAGGATCTGTAAAAAAAAAAAAAAAAAAAAAGAGGGAACAGCTAGTGGCATTATACAGAAGTCATTTAATTCTGTTACACTCACAGTTAGGCTGAGCAGAAATCACTGGTAAAATAAGACCTGTGTATTATTAGCTTTCAAGAGCTGAGATTGCTCACAACTGTTTCATGTTTTATTATTTTCTCAAATTAACAACAAATATTTCAGCAGTAGAACACGTGACATTCCTGATTAATTAGGACCAGGATTAGGTCTTTAAATGAAGTGAGCTGGAGTTCACCATCATCTTACAAAGAGATGGGTTTGAAAAAACCATCTATTTGGTACATTTTTTTCCCTGTCTTTAAAGAAAAAGATCAGAACTTTTAGTGGCTGCTTTTTATTTCCCCAGCTTATATATTTAGCCTTGCAGAACTTAAGTGGCTTATGTAGCTATCTTACCTCAAATCCTAGGTAAAATGAAATGTCTATTTTAATGTTTTAAGTGCATTTTGATGGTTGTAAAAGGAATCAGATGTTAGTCATTAGAGACCTGAATGTCTTCTGTAAGCAATTGAATTGGACTTCCTTTGGTAAGCATCTTGCTGGATTTAGCTGTTGATAAATGGAAAATAAAAGGCCATTTTGTGATAATGTAGGCATTTTATGTTGCTGTCTTAGGCTGGATTACATTCCACAGATCTTGACATTTAGAGTACTGTAGGGGGAATAAAGCATTAATTAATGACAACTGTACTAGGCTGTGAAATGTCATAGGTTGGGAATAAAATCCCTGAAGAATAGAGTTAAAAATAGGTTTGTAAAAATTAGAAAAGAGGAGGTACCAAATGTGTTAAGAACTCTTCCTAATTTCACAGTCTTGAGTCCAAACTGCTGACAAAAATATATCTTAGAAAACTCTCTATCTCCTCTCTTTCTTTTAATTACCTCTGCAGTTCAGAAGAATGAGAACATTCAAGCACCACAGACAAGTCTACTTTGGTGAGTATTGAATATGAACATATAAAGAATAATAAAACTAGAAGATGAAATGATGGAAAAATAAAGGCAAGTGATCAAAGTTCTATTGCCTTTTTCTGGAAGTTCTTCACTTTTTCATGCTCCTGTTTCCTTATCTGTAATGTGAAGTTCCTGCGTGTCCCCACTGGAAAGAACACTTTGCTGTGTAGATGAACTGCAGAATATAACTACTGGGTATAGTTATTAATACTATTAAACTTTCATGTTTTGGAGTATCTAATATGTTGCCAAAGATCCATATTTATTATTATGGGTTACAGTGCCATAGCAAAACATTTGTAATTATAAAATGGCCTTGAAAGGTCCAGCTAGAATAAGGAAGCAGTTGACCAGTTTCTCTCATCCTCATTTGTGAAAAGAAAGCCTCACTGTATTGGAGGATAATAAATTCCACTAGGTCCCTGCAGATGGAATAACATATATTAAATGTATAAGCTTTCTGAAAGCAATTCCTGTTCATTTTCTGAACAAGCCAGTGCACTATCTTTCCGACCATAGCATGGACTATACTCTGTCCTGCTGCTAACAAATGGATCATTCTTTGTAGCTTTTATATAACACTGAATTTGGGGGAAAGAAAAAAAAGTTATATCTGGCTACTAGCAACCCAACCAAAGTCCCCAGTCTCTTTTCAAATGCCTAATTATTTTAGCCTATCCTTCATATGTGTGGAAAACCTACTGGTGTTCACCTGATCCTGTGCTATGGATGCATTTAACTTAAATAGGAGGAATTGAGATGAGTAGAGGAGTTTAATGTAGTCCTGTGTGTATTATGCGTATATTAAGGTACGGAGACCACTGTCCGAGATATCACTCTCATACTCCATTTGATTTTCTGTTTTCATTTCTGGACTCTGTCTTTTTATAGCACTTTAAATTAAAGTTTTTTAAAAGGTAGGAAGCATCCTCCTGTACTCAGTAGGTTTATCAAGTTGTTTGTCAAGACTAGTTCATTTTCTGTGTAGGTTTGCCTTTTAAAGAGAGCGGGTTAAAATCATCACAGTACCAGAACGACAACTTGTGTAACTATCTGAATCTCTTCCAAGTGATCTTACATAGCTTGTTTTGCTAGCTGGACAAATCTTAGAATCATAGAATCATAGAATCATAGAATTATCATAGAATACCAGAATGCTAGTAAAATATAATATTTCCTAGTTTTTATTAGAATTGCTACCAGAATCTGTTTCTGAGATTTTATTAGAATTGTGTGTTATATGCTATGAGCAGTAAAGTGTTGCCTATAAGCTTAGATTTTTGTCATTCTTATCATTTCCCTCTAATGTCCCTCCTATAAGGAGGTGCCATTATATTATTTTGTCCTAGGATCACTCTTTAGCAAAGCACTGGTGTGGTTATAGGAAATGCACAGGAATGTACCTGTATCCTCTACTTCTACCTGTTCCAGGGTCTTTGTGAAGCAATGTTTGCAGCACGTGACTCTCATTTCATGGAAAAATAATCTTTGATATTTAGAAGCAAAGATTTATTTTAAGAAGAGAGATTAATTCTTGGAAATTTTCTTTTTTCTGTCTGTCCAGATAAGAACATACCAGGAAACTAATGTAAGAGCATGCTCAATTGGGATGAAGAGTCCTCTTTTACAAACCTCTGAAGTTTATTGAGGTTTTACTGATCATTACAATTTATCTACCCACATTATCATCAAGTGAGAATACAAAGCTAAAATAATATGGGCAAATACTATTACTTAAGAAAAATTATTTTCCCACAGTATTTATGAACTTCTCTTGTACTGCAGTAGATCTGAAAACTGGCATTTAGGAACTTTGTGCTGAAGAATATGAACATCACCATTTAGAGTTTTAGGGAGAAAATTACAAGAATTGCAAATATAAGTAATACAGGCTTACACGAAAAAAGATTGTGATGATGCCCACAGGGAATAAAAGAAAGTCACCCAAGAGACCTGGCAAGATCTAGAATTGGAGAGGGTTAGCAAATGGCAGAAAACTTGAAGGCAGAGACATTTTTTGGAGGTCTAAAGTTGGTGGCAAATGTACACTTTTTCCTTCTGGTTGTCTTGGCTAAGTTTGATCAGCTCTGTTCAGAAGTAAAAATAGTAACTATTAGCCCTCAATAGCCAACATGCCATCATGCTACATTTTATGGACATATGACTAAAAGAGAATTAAATGTGCAGATTGATATATAGAAAAGCCTAAAACCCAAACTTGTCATCTAACACATTTTACAATGAGAGGTAAGAAAATAAAAGATAAAATGCGTTCATGGCTTCTTTTCTTGGGGTGGGAGATAAGCTCTCTACGTTTTTTCCTATTTTAAAAGTACATTCAACTCAGCACAAAACATTTTTTACTCCTCTTTTTGAAAGTTTAATGCCACAATGTTCTAGTTTAGTGACTTTCAGTGCAGAGCAGAAATATTGCTGAGACAAAAATGCTGACAGCTAGGCTTCAAAAATAGTTTTGGATGAACTCAGATTACGAGTAGTTCATACGCACTTTCCAAAAATGGACATAACAACTGGAGTCTTTTTTTCCCCTATCCAAGAGGTTACTGTGGTCTGTGGGTTTCTTTGTGTGGGAGCTTGCATCTTCATACACAGAAGTATAAGAAAGCAGCCTCCAACAAGACACAAAAATAAACCAAAATGTAATGTAGAAGTCTTCTGAGGTCTTGGGAATTCTGGGCAAAGTTAGTCAATAACATTATGGAAAAGGAACATATAAAGTGTTCCTGAGGAGCTTTTAGGCTCCAGAGAAGCAATCAATTTGAAGATGAGGCATGACAAACTCAGGCTAGACACAGGACTTTAAATAGACCTTTACAGTGGGCTTAGTGAACAGCTCAATGAGGAGTGAGGCTGAAATCCAAACCAGAGATTTTAAAGAAATCCTGTGGTTTATGTTGTACAGGGTGGCAGATTAGATGAGCACAATTATAACTTTTTTTGTTGTAAATTATGAAGCCGTGAGCCTATATTTCTTTGCTGGCTTCTCTTCAGCGATCAGAGAAGATACATAGCCACTTATCCCATGTAAACTCTCAGAAGCCGCTCCAGCACTTTTGAAGTCAACAGGAGTATTTCCATTGCTTTTGGTGCACATTAGTTTGGGTGGTGATTAGTAGCAAAAACCATCAGCATATGCTTCCACACACGTGGAAGCACACGCAGCTTCCACATAGAATACTGCTTCTAGGGTCTGGTAGAGCACAAACTAACCTCTCCTAACTTCACCTCCAGTGCTAACACCCAATGGCAGGTGCTGCATCCTGAAAAGCTGCAGGAGGCACCACCAGGGCTGTCACTAATTGCACCCCTCTGCCACTCCAGGGGTTCCTTTTCTTCCAGTTTTGCTACTGGGAATAACAGAGCTGTGCCCCAGCTTTCACCTCATTCATAGCAACATGCGAAACATCTCACCAGACTATAGTTTGCATTTCAGATGACCATATGTGCCAGCATCGTGGTCAGTTTTTCGGTGGCATACATAGCCACCTGAGAAAATCAGAGGTGACATTTTAAGCTTGATGCTACACACTCTCTGTGCAAGACGTGGAAGACCAAGACAATGTGCCCCTTCCAAGTTCATCTTGAACTGATTAAGAAATGGGATCACTGTGTGCCAACTTGCACTTTCAATCTCAAAACTGCAGAAGAAATTTATCATCCTGTCAACTCTGGTTCCTTTAAGTACTTGTCAGACAGAAATTCAAAGGGGGTCAAAATACTTTTTTTCCATTGGCACCTTCTCTTGCAACATTTTAACATTTTCTGGTGTAGCATTTCTATCCAGCGCAATGCAGTAACTCCCTGATAAATGAGGGAAGCAATGGAACAGCAGGGATCTCCTCTCTGCAGGTATCAAAGCACAAATATGCCTTTCCCCTCCTTTCCTTTTTTTTCAGTATTTTCTGTTATAAGGATTTTCTAAGAAAAAAAAATCAGAAGCCATTTTATCAGAGTGATGTTGATAATCCATTTTACAGGGAGCAAGACAAAAGGAGGTACACGCACATTGACTGCTTTAGGGCTTTATCTTTTATTCTTGCCCACTCTGAGAAGAGAGGAAGCACGCTGAGCTGCCACTGTTCGATTTTGACTTAGTGTAGGAGCAAGAGATCTGGTAGAAATCCCAGAGCTGACCCAGAGCTACAGCATACTGCTCTGGACTGTGAATGTCTCTGATCGGTGAGAGCTGTTTGGCCCCAGCATTTCGGCTCTGGTTGTTCAGGCCCTCGTCTAGCATAGTGCATGTTATCTTTCACCACAAATACTTCGTTAGGTTTCTGTGAGATGACTCACGTGCTGACAGACAAGCATCGTGCGAGTGCTCTGCAGTTTTAGCATATGAATCAAAAAATAGGAAGTGCAGCCAGAATCTATGTGTTTTGGAGTGGAGCAGCAGGCAGGCATACGTTGCTCTGCCAGCATTAGCTAACAGGAGAAGACGTTACCTGTTTATAAAGCACATCTATGGGATGCTTGCTCCATAGACTGTAGAGAGACCAAATCCTATGGATAAAGATAGTAGATTCCCTAGGTATCTTCACCAAAGTGACTGATGAAAGTCTTTATGCAAAATATGAAAATAAAATACTATTCAGCTCTTCCTTAACAAATGTAATGTTTTTTGCTAGTAATTTTTCTTCTTTTCTCATCTTTATACATAGAGAATGTTTCCACATGCTCTCATGACTCATCTGATGAAGAGGATTATTTTTTCCCTCACCTAGATTTAATGAGATTTACCCACTCTAAACATCTAAAAAAAGCTCACTGATGTTTACATGCAGACATACATTGGAGGGATAGGCTGCTTTTGAAAATATGTTTTCTAGAGAGTCCTTCTATATCTTCAGCTTTCATCTTTTGCTGAATTAGTTGAGCTAGTTACCGTAAGCAGAGAGGATGTACCAGATACATCAGCAGAACATAACCTTTTTCCCTTTTCAGCACTACCATCTTCCCTGACTCTTTTTTTACCCCCCCCTTTTTCTGCTGGGAAAGCAGAAACCCTCCTCTCCTTTGGGTTTCCCTTATTTTAGCCACCCAGTCAGAAATATACCAGAAAAACTGGATTTGTGTTTTCCAACTTGACTGTTGCACATCTCAACTTTCACTTCTCACATGTTGTGGAAATCTGGTTGCAGGAAATATCTTCCATCACTTAGTATTTATAACCCTGATTCTGCTCTGAAATTAGGTGACCAAATAATTTGTTCTATAAATTGAATGGGATTTGAGCAGGTTTTTCCCTTTTTTCAAAAGGAGTTGGACCCCATTTTTCCCTCCTCTTTTCATCCAAAGAGCATCCAGTGGGAGTTGACAGAAGCGGGTTCAACCCTTCAGCCTGGTGTACGTCAGTCCTCTCAAGATAGGT
>VYZW01039287.1:42687-56220 GCA_013401315.1 Balaeniceps rex | reverse complement strand
TCTCTGCATTTCCAGATGGACACAGAATATTGAGGCAAGGGCAGTAAAAGTAGTACATGGGATAAAACAGACGCCTTATGAAGAGGCACCCTCAGAGCAGCTTACTGGGCCACATGGGGTCTAATTCTGTAAGGCATGGTTTGTGTTTACGCTCTTAGAATAACAGCTCACAGGAACAACTGAGATAGTGAATATCCTTGAAACAAATGCTTTATTGCAGAGTTGTCCAGCAGAGCTGCTTTGTAACAAATTCCACCTGAATTTCTCCCTCAGCAAGCCCATATCACCCTCCAGCATGTCACTGCCACGTGCTTGGGGAAGCAGCACACACCACTGCTTGTGGTTAGGAAAGAGCTCCCTCTGTTTGAAAAGAGGGCTTGCTTTCCCTTCTTGCTAGTTGGCTACTTGTTTGTCTCCTGGTAGAGCCGATGAAAGCTGTTGCGAAATGTGTGGGTTGCCAGAAGAAAACATTGCTCTGTCTTGTTTACAGAACCCAAGCTCCCTTAAAACAAACCCATAATGGTTAAAGTGAGTACCTAGTGTCCTTCAAAGGATGGCCAGCACACAGATGTTCTACCCAGGGCATAGGCTGAACACTGCTTTTGAGAGACATAATTCAGTCTTTGCTTCTCACTTAGTTATGGGAAGAATAAATTGTATGAAACTTTTCCCTAGACTGGATCACTCCCTTTCAGATGTGTTGGAGGAGTTAATGATGAAATGTAGCCCTGCAAAGCCAAGGTACTGACCATGACTTGTCCATGCACAGTTGTCAGTATGAAAAGGAAATATGGGCCCAGTGAAGTTACATCTACAAATCTAGGCCAAATGCGGTAATAAAGTGGCCTGAATATAAGCTGGAGAGGCTAATATTTGTAAATCCATCCCTGAATGCAGGTCCTGATTCCTCTCTCCTGTCTTCTAATGACCTGATATGTCCTGTGGGACTATCCAATTTCAAAATTTGAGTGTGTGGTCAGAGATTGGGATTCATCTTCTCTAATTTTAGGGATCCACAAAGTAAGTGTGTATATCTGAGCTCATCACTGAGACTCCTTTCACAGTCAATAAAGATCTCTTTAGCATAGTCAGTAGAGTCTGGGGTGAGGTGAAACATGCCCCAGACTGCCATTGATAAACTAACTAGGTCTCAGATGACTATAAGGGGTGATTACCTGACTAGCTCAGATGTAGACACCTGCACTGTAGCCCCCTAAAATTCAGAAAGATGAATCCCACTGAAGGAAATGAGTATGAGCAGATCTTGAAAGACTGCACTTGTACTATAGATACTGAGCACCAGATGTCTTAATTTTTCCTTACTTTACTGGACTATTGCAAAGGAACCTCACCCTAGATAAGAATTTCTCTGATGTAGGACTTCTCAGCAGCAGCTCCCTCTTGTCAATGTAACAAAATTTCCTGTTGGAGAGCCAGGGACACTATTGTAAGAGCTGACAGGTATAGGCTGGCGGAACAGTCCACCATGCCCTCATCACTAAGAGAGAATCACTGCATAATTACTCCTAGATTTGGAGAGTCATAAATTACCTTGACATCCACTTCTCTGAGTGAGAAAGCAGATCACCTGAATATGGTTGTGCTAGGAGATCTTCACGAGGACTCTAAACTTGCCCTTCAAGTTAATAATATTTTGCTTAAATCCTGTGAAGGCCTATATAGACACAACATCCTTGGGCATTTTCCCTGTACTTGCTCATGTCCCCACAAATACAAACAGGACCTTAGCAAAGAGCTTCTTAGCAGCTCTCAGACCTCCCAGTCACCTCCCAGACCTCCACCTACTCATTTCCTTAATGGCACCTTTCAGCAGTTCTTACCACACCACCGAAGGAACAGGTGCTAATTCTAATTCTAAATAAATATTTCCTGTGTCCTTTATGGTCAAATCTAAACCATCAGATTTCCTGCCATCCCATCCTGGGGAAACAGTGAGAGTTCACGTTGTCTTTTTACGTTCTCCCTACTAGATAAATCACTGTTACTACAATATGCATCTCTATCCCACACTGCTCTCGCCCTAATTAGGATGACTAAGAGCAGAACTGCTCTTTGTGTTCAGGGTGCAGTGTCATGGACCCAAGCTCCAGTTCTCATACTATATAAAAAGATAATAATAGTCCAATATATATCTAGTCCCCATGAATCTTGTCTTTGAGACAGACTTTAACACTGCTGTTGAGACAAGATTGAATATTGGCTGCCCTTCATCTCAGAACATGATTACATTAGGTACACTAGTCAGCTTGCAGCTGTTCAAATGCACGTAAATATATATAAACGCAAAAAAAAGTTTACTCTCTGCTGCATCAGTCTTAACAGAGAAAGCCAACGTCCAGCATGCTCTTTTCTCATCACTCCACCTTTGCTTCAGTGGATGGGATACTCAGATGGGATACAGTGAGAGGAACATTATGCAATGCACACTGATATATCACCCTGGCCCTAAACCTGAGAGTGCATCAGACAATATTGCTCAGTCAGATTATACTCAGCTCAACACAAACATTTAAAATAGATGAACCTCGAAGAAGAAATGCTGCCCTCAGACATTTCAAAGGCATTTGCAAAAAAATACGACTCTGGATTTTAGAGTTGTTCTTGTTTTCATTACTCTGCGCTCAAGTATTGGCCAAGTATCAAAGCTCCTGAAAGCAGCAAGACAACTGGGATTCAAAAAAGGGAAAAGAGCCCTCAAACTGTCCCTTGAAAGAAAGACTTTTTTTCTCTGAAGTTTTAGTCTCTCCTGCAAGGTTTCATTTTTACTATATTTTTAAACCAATCTACAGTGCTTCTTTAATTACACTGTTATCAATACAGCAACAGTATATCCTTAAAGCATTATAAATTCATACTGAAATTAATCTGCCTAGACCCCAGGGTTCAGACTACCATCTGCAGTCTCAACATACAATGCTCCTTTGTTTTGCCCCTCTAGTTTAGCCTTTGGAAAGTCCTCTGTGACAGCCAAATCAAGTGATTTCAGAGAGTGGCAATTCTTGCAGCTACTTTTCATCAATCATTTCCACTTTGTTCCCTTTCAAAACAAGTGCATTCAATTTCCACTTTAATTAAGAAGCTGAAAACATAAGATGAGGCATACATAACACAAAGACTGTAGAAAATACATGTCACTAACAGAGTCAACCTGTAGTTTCTACTATCTTCAGAAATGAAATGGACTTTTCCAGGTGATTGAAACACTGGTTTTAATAGCATCAAATGTTAACTACTGTATATTATAGCTATCCAAATTGAGTCATATAAAACTTTGTCCTTATCATCAGTAAAATAAATAAACATAATAAAAATGTTACACCTTACTGTAAAGCTGTGCCAGTCTGATACTTACAGCTGTGGGACAGCTTTTTGTAATTCTTTTTTTCCTCTCATATGAATACTTCAGAAGGAGGAAAAGCAGGATTTTATCAGTGGAGAAATTTTGTGAATTGCTAAGGGAATTTTTTCATTCTTCCATTTTACAGGACTTCATCCTTTTGGTTATTTTTTCCCAGAATTTTGGAAGACTAGAAACTTTCTTACTGAAATAAAAAGATATCAAAGAACCAGCAATGGTGGAAATATGACATCTTTTATATTTTTTAATTGAAATGAAATAGTCTTGTCTTATTTCGGTGGCCCACAGAATGCCTGAGGTCTAGTGGATCAGAGCCAGGAGCTCCTTCTGAGTGCTGTTTTCACCAGCTGCCTTATTTCTCTTTTGCTGTATGTATGCCTTTTACAAAGAGTTCTGCTGAACAACATCCTTCCAGTATATTTATTTATAGATTAATGTATGGTGCAGTTGCCTGTGTCAGCAAGGCACTGGAGTTGATGATTCAGGAGGGCCACTCCTGTGTCTTAGGTTTCGCAGATTTATAGCACCAGCCAAGAAGAGGTACTTATCCCAGTTTCAGGTATCCTGGCAACAATTAAGGAAATGGTAGTATCAAAAACAGCAGTAACTTTCTGCTCCCCATAGGTAGATTACTAGTTACAGCAGAAACAATATTACTTCTCTACGCACTCGCCCCCTCCCCCCAATATTTTTTTTCAATCAACAATCTCCCACAAGATTTCCTTTGCTTTTATAATTACTAGCTTGGGTGCTGATCTAAGCTTGGACAGCATAACCTAGGACATGACGTACCATTTTAGGACTCTGTAGAACCTGAGGTATTTCAGGGACGAGGGCAGAGGAAGAGACTAAGTCAGCAGAAAAGGAGACAAAAATTGGTTTTCGTCTGTTAATGGAGGAAGCAGAGAGTGGCCAACCTGCTCTGCCAGGGAAGCACCAGCACACACTGATGGCGGGGTCAGGGGATGAATATTATTTCACCAGGGAGTCTAGAAAGGCAATTACCTAAAGTCAATGGACAATGGAGAGTTAGAGGTGGATTAAAACAACAGATGACTTGGCCCTGAATGGCAAGTCTCCTCTACTAACCTTCCTGTGCTAATTCCCTCACCTATAACTCAGAAGCAATAATAAGAATACGCATCTCACAGGGCTCTGTAGGCTTTTACCAAGCATTACATAAAAGCTATTTGTACAGCACTGACTGCAACGGTGCTACTTAATGTGAATAAGCACATAAGAAGGAGGCCAACAGCAAGTGATGTCTGAACCTTAACAGCACAGACAGTAACTCTGCAAAGAAAAATGCAATGATCTCTCCAGTGTATTTTTCTCCTTCTCCATGCACGGACTGCAGATTTTCGACTGGGGTCCCTGTGAGTGGGGAAGGTGTTGCTGTGAGATCCATGCACCCCCTGCTCCACACCAGGTTTCCTCCCTGGCAGTGCACAAGGGCCAGGTGGAGCCCCTGGCCACAGAGTCTCCTGCCTGTGGATTTCCTGCTCAGGATCAGTGAGATGTAAAAGCCTCAAGTGGCAGAAAATCACTTCTATAAATTAAAATTATTATGGTTTTAATAACCAGAGTCAGGCAGATAGGGGTGTGTGTATGTATGTGTATTCGTATAGAGGAGCTCCCTTTGCATAGTGAAAGAAGCAAAGGTTACTCAGGTGGTTAGGCTAGGACGCCAGTATATACTGGCAGCTGTGAGTGAGTATCTGCTTTAGAGGTGTGACCCCTTGATCGAGCAGTTAAAAACATTCAAAATGTTATGTCTGAGATAATCAAGTTTTCTTTTAACTAATACAGTATGTTATAGAAATGAAATTATGACAGAATCCTTCTGATGTTTGTTTGCGAGGCCATCACACATGTTACTTTCATCACCCTGAGTACTGATGAAGCCTCTGTTGTTAAAACAAGAAGAGAAGGTAACCATATATCTGATATAAGAAGATAAGAAGACCAAACCTTTGTTTGCAGAACTGAAAGATAAAGTCCAGGAACAGCAGTTTTTCAGAACTCTTTTTCCAGTTCTCTTGATAATTTCAAAGACGGAGTGAAACAGGAGTTAAAATTAATCTGCCCTGGAACAAAATACACCTTTGTTCAGGATCTCATACAGAAAGATATGGTCAAATTTTGTCAATCACTTCAACATCACATTTTACTGTGCCTGTTAAGAGCTCAGTTAAACCTGAGAAACCTTTACAAAGTTAAATTATTTTTACAGCTGCCTTGATTACACCCTGTTCCTAAGTCTGAACCGTGTGCATGCTATAAACAGCTGCCTTCTGAGGGGAGACAATAGGAAGTGGAAGAATGTTTCATCAGGCAATTAGTACCATTAAAACATATATATATGTATGTACATATATTTAAACTTTACAAAAGCTTGGCAGGATACAGCGTGGATCTGTGTCTGACACATAAACATGAAAGTACGGCCTCATTCTTTATTGCAAAGTATTTATATTATAAAAATTGGTTAAACATGTTCTGCATCTACGCAGGCTGAGGATGGTTCACAGCAAAACACACAAAGCCAAGCGATTCTGCAATGCACCAGAGTTGTTCGTGCAAAAGTTTAGTTTTTAATTCTATAATTATTGTGTAAGTTGGCCTGAAATATAGAAATATTTTATAAAGTCAAATTTTATTTATACAAATATACAAAGCAAACAGGGAAACGTACTGTTAAGTTGTGCTACCATGAAACATTTCAGAAATAAAGAGGATGATTTCTGAGAAACAAGGGATTGCAAAGGCTTTCCTACTTCATTATAGAGTGTAAAGCTGTGGACATTCAGCACTTTAATTTTAATTTCCACTCTGGTAAATACTTCTCATCTCGAAAAGTTTAATTTTCATGGCAGTTTTGGAAGGCGAATACATATGGGCTTTCCGGATACAGTTTGCTTGCTTTTTCTGACAAACTATTATTGCATTTCCCAACACACTCATTTTTTTTTCCTGTTTACAGTTACAGGGATCAGCTTTTTATAAGACTGTTACCCATAGGGAGGGAAAGAGCCAAGCAACTCTTGGAGTCCTCCTGCAAAACTAACCCCCCACCGAAGGTTTTCCAATTATCAGAAAAACTAAACTCAAAACAATAAAAAGGAAGTGCTTAAACTTCCGCTCTCTATACTTTGTATTTAAACACCAATATAGGTTCTCGTATTTAAAAAACCCAAACAACTCTAGTTCCATTTGCCAGCTCCCTTCAGGAAGGTGTTTTGAGTGACTGATAAACCAACAAACTGAGTGACTGAAAAACTTTGTCTCCCTGTGGCAGACTCGTAAGTTGGGAAGGTTTTATGTAGAAATATGAGAGAAAGAGCACAATGATTGTCCTCAATCCTCAGTTCAGCTGGAATCTCCCAATAAACTTAGAAATAGTTTCAAAATAGTTGTTAAAGAGTATAGATAAAAAAATTGTGTTTTAAAGCATGGCTTAAAGATCCCATGGTGTGGCTATGAGGTCTGCTGAACCACCCCAGGTGTCAGTGGAAAGTCACGTTCTTCAACATGTTTATCTGTGTGGATGCATACTCATGCACTGCATATTCACATATATATTCCTTGCCTTGTATAGCCTTAAGGGGCTCTGGTTATGTAGTTTGGACCATATTCAGTCCATTCTTGGTCTCCAGATTAAGTAATCAATGATGGCGTTCTCCTGCCAGGCACAAACCAACCAGCAGGTTTTAAGCAGAAGGACCTGTGCGTGTCAGGGACCCAAGGCACGGAGCTGTCTGGGCATAGGGGCTGATTGTAACTTGGCACTAGCCACAACTCTTTTGACTGTACACCTTGAGGATCATTAGGGATGTGGTCAGATTTTCGTTACCAGGGGAAGCTGAAGCATATACACAAAACCAGACACAAAGATGTTCTCTGAGTCATTGGCAGAAAAGAATGAACCTGCATCACTATGCTCTTGCCCTACCGTCTTCCCTGCACTTACTGAAACCAATTACGGCTGGACAGCTGATGGCTTGCAGAGCAGCACAGAGCACTGTGCAGTTTTTCTTCTCCATGAAGAACCTGAAGAGTTCCTCTGCCAGCGACTGGAAACATCCCCTCTTTTCTTAAAACTTTCTTAACTTCCAGAACCTAAGATACAGCCCTCCTCATCTACCAGACCACCACAGGTTAATTGGCACTCACACAAATGACCACAGATGTTTGCAAGATGTTGTTGAGTCCCCTCTGAGACTATCATTACCTGCCTAGCGTCAGTGCAGCACCGATATGTAATTTATTCCTTTGGAAGAACTCCATCACCATATAACAAAATAACATAAATCTCCCCACAAATGTCATTGCCCTGGGATAAGCCCAGCACTGAAAGGCTGGAGGGATTGCTTTACACCAACCGAGTTTGCTGCTTGGTCTTGCTGTGAGGCAATGACTCTTGAAGTTTTTTTCTGGCACCCTTGTTAGGACAGTGCCTCAGACACAGTAGATGGCAAACCAAACCGGTAAGCACTAATAAATGTTCACATGCGTATTATTTAGCAGTGTAAATATGGAACAAAACAGACGTTTTTATTGCCCCCTCCCCCCCCAATCTATTGACACCCGTTAGGAGACAACGCTCAGCGCTGTCCGTGATCTGGATGACGGAACGGTCTTCCCCTGGACACCGTTATTTTATCATCTAGCCAAGAGGTGGCAGTACTCCTCCACCATTCCGGGCCCAAGAGGTGCCTTATGCCACCGCAAGGTTCATCTCCGCAGCATCGGTATCATCAGCTCCTCCTCTGATTTATTTATATTTACAGCAGAGAGAAAATAAATGTTCCGTATTTCTCCCGTGCTGGGGAGGGCTTCACTTCAGCAGCCTGGGAGCTACCTTGGTTTTTGGCATTGTGCAGCGACACGGTGCACCGCTGCTGCCTCCGCTGCGCAGTAGAGCCCATGGGGCTGCAGCAGGTCCCCAACTGTGGAGAAGATTTTAATTTTGCTGAGGAGCACGGTTCTCGAAATGTCATAAACCGTGAACACACAGCTGGAGCAGTTTATGAACTGCAGAGAAACTCTGAGTATTTTAGCCCAAGTATTAATTCAAAGAGTATGCTTTGTTATTTCCTGTTTCATTGTTGTTTGTAAAATAGTTTAATGGGTAGTGAGCAGTAAACTGTTTAAAATCTGCTGTGCACATTGATGCCATTTTATATTGCTAGAGAGGGAAGGATTTCACTGCTTCGGGTGTGAGGGAGAGAGGAAGATTATCCTGATAATGAAAACCACAACAAATGCATTTACTTTGGAACAATTGTTTCAATTACATTACCATGTAAATATTTTAATCAGAAATAAAAGTGATAATCCCCAAATGCAGACCTAACAACAATCAAAACAGCTGCATACTTTAAAAAAAAGGAAGCTTAGCTATTAGTAATGAGGTTTACATGCAGCCAAGGAGAGCATTTTCCTTAAAACAAAAGTGACCCCATTTAAAATATAAAAGGCAATGTTGATTAAGAACTGGTAATGACCTAATTACAGAGTTGGTATGGATCACTACCTCACAGCATCCAGGCTGTTATACCTCTGAAATTTTTTTTATGGATATTAAAAACATCTACCACATAGCACAGGCAGAGTGAACGAGAGCAAAGGGACTGGCCTGCATCCATATGGCTAAAGCCTCTTTACCTCTCCTCAACATAATGAAATCATCTATCCTGGTTTTTGAGAACAGTCCCTGCCTTGTGCTCTCCCTTGAACAGTGCCCAGGAATGCTAGCTGGCACTGGACAGCCTAACAATATAGATATAGAAGGGAGTGTATTTACTACGTGGTTTCCTGCGTAGTGTAGCATGCTAGCAATGAATCAGCAGAGATGACTGTGCAATAGTACCCATGTCTATGCGTTGGCCCTGTTTGGTTTACTAATATGGGTGTAGCCAAAGAGGCTATATGCGAGCTGGAAGTCCCTACCCACTAACCAGACAACACCGGTATAGGAGTCCCATTGTGCCTGGCAAAGTTGCTGTCCCGGCCTAGGCTATTGCAACATGCACTCTTGTGTGGCTGGTTCTGTATACTCTTCACTAAGCTTCCTCTGGAAAGCTGAAAGCATTTAAAAAACCCTTTCCCACTCAGGATGTTTTTTCGGACCTCACAGCAAGATCTGTGACTTCTCAATATACCATGGCTGGTGCAAATCAAATTTTGAGCACATTTCTGGTGCTTCTGCATGAAAGCACTGCCTCTCTTCCTTGTGGCTCTCCTGATTTACTTCAGTGTTGGAAAGACCAGAATCAGTCCCTAAGCCTGGTTTCAAAATAAACAAAAGGCAATAAGATCTCCAGCTCCTGCAGAAGGCCAAATACCGAAAGGGAAACTCACAAGAAGAGATCTTCTTGCAGCCTGAAAGTCCTCTGATCTTGTTGGAGGAAACATAAATGATTTGGAAAAGAGTTACAGGGATTCCTTGTCAAAGTACTTGTGTATCTTACAAGAGAACAAGGTGTCTTGGCAAAAGGAACCCTTTGAGCTAAATAGCAAAACCAAAAAGGGTGATCCTAGTGTTTTGGAGAAGCATATCAAAAAGGTCTTTCTTCAGCTTCTACAGTATTCAGTGTTCAAAGATGGTGGCAAACCCTATTTTTCTATATTTTTAGAATGAAAATGATGGAAAAAGCTTTGATAGCAAGGCTAACTTCAAGTATAAATGGGGTTATGGGAAGAACTACAGTTATCCTAGTTCAGTTTCTGTACATTTACATTTACTGAAAAACTTGAGGCATTGACAAACGCCAAAAGGAGTCTTCTCACAGGAACTAGGAGCAGCGAGGTGACTTCCCTGGTCTCTGGATTCTAATTCAGCATCAGCACTGACCTGCCAAATGGCCATGAGTGAACATTCTTCTTGCTATTTGTTGGTCCTGGCTGTTTAAAATGTAAGCTCTAGGAGCAGGAACTGTCATTCTTCCTTCCGTCTGTTGGGGTTTTGGCTTCAGCTGAGGGGTGCAAGTGCTAAGGTAATGCAGACGACAGCACTGGCAGTCATAGAAGCCTTGTCAGCAACCCCAAACCTTCTCCAGTACATCAGGCAAGATCCACGGGGATCATGAGCCTACAGCTTGTGTGGTCAGATGCTTGAGACTCTTAGGGCTGAGGCTGAGGGGACACTGTGTCTGAGTTCTTCTCTTTGCTCTGCATGGCCTTCTGTAATAATTTAGAGCCTGAAAAAATACACTGAAAGACATTCTTTTGAAATCAGAGGTGACTTTCATGTGTACAACACCTCTGAAAAATCAGACCCTTAACCTCCTTTTGTCTCTGATCTTCATCTCCGGAATGGGAGTCAGACCTTCATAAATGACTGTGATCATTCAGCTACCACAGTGAGGGGAACATACAACTACTCAGAAAGGAAAGAATAAAAAGCCTCTTTCATCTGTATTTCTGCTGATGTTTTTAAAGTGAAGCTCATGAGTGTACAGCTGTTACCCAGGAGGAGTATGTTTGGGGTAGGATTATCAAAGGTATTAAGTGATATTCTAATTCTGCACACTTTGAAGACATTAGCAATTTTACCTTCAGCTTCACTGGGAGCAGAATGAAATCATTACAAAAATGTTTTTTTTAAATGCTACCTTACTTTCCCTTTTTGAGAGTGAACTCTCACCTTTTGCTAACAGGGTTTTAGGTTAGGTCCTCTCACTTTTAAGAGGTTTTTTTAATGAATTTTTTGCATAGAGGCAACCCACCACTTCCTTACGAGTGGAGTTTGGAGTGGCCAAGCAGGTTACACAGCATCAAGGTCCTACCAGCTACCAAATAAACATTGCAGGCAAAATATTCCTCCTTTTTACAAAACCTTAAACTGAAGTTGAGTGTGTGAATTCAGGGAAGTTTCTCAAGATTTGTAACCATTCTAAATAAGGTAAAAACTTATCCACAGACTTGTTACAAAAGGCAGGTAGCAAACTTCCTTTCCAGGTTTACTCACAAGCTTTTTAGTCTCTCTGGGCCAAAATTTCTCTGAGGACCAACTGTCTTTCCTGTGGCTTTTGCAACTTTTGCTCTCATCCAAGCCAGAAATGCAGAAAGCTGTAGCAGCTAATTAACTAATATAACCCCAAGCCATAATTAGAGTTGAGGCCAAAGCCATACCCTTGAACTTTACTAGTGTGTAGAGGCTGCTGTAAGAGGCTTAGTAAGATTTTGTTTTGCAAAAGAAAGTTTGGAAAGGAAGAGCCAGAGCTGTGTTTGTGGTGGGACAGTGCTAAGGAGATGCTAAATAAATGCCTGAAGAAGAACCTTCCTTTGTTCCCGGTAGACCTGTACCGCTCAGTTCATTCTCACGGTTTTGAGGAAGCAGTGATTAACTAGGCAAGAAACATTAGAGAGCAATTACATTTATGGGGGATGACACCACAGTTCTCCTCATGGGACCAGTATCTCGGATTCAGGCTTACAGGGGCCTTAAGTCTACAAGTGTCTATAGAGGATTCAAATGTTCTCTAATCCACACACAATCTTTGGCTCATAAAAGCCAATCTGCCCACTTGGATATTCTCAGCTTACATGCCGTAATGCTAAAAATGATCAGCTGGAGCAGCACAGTGATTCAAAGTAGAAGAGATAGGCATCCAAGCTTCCTAAAGAGTCAGCAGAGAGTCCTCAGTGTCACTGGAGTGTGATTCAGATGCTCTGCATATGGAAAGGACAACCTCCTAAAACTAGCAAATAGTAAATGTTTCCCAGAAGAGAGGACTACGGAAGGGTGTCTTCCCTCTCTGGAGCTCAGATTGCCATCTGTGGGCTGCACTTCTCCAGCTGTTGGGAATTTGGCTGGGGCTAAATACCTACTAAAGGGGAGCTCATTCTTCAGAAGCATAGCTGCTGGGGGCCCAGTGGTGGTGATGGGACTCCCGAGTGGCAGAGTATCTTCAACAGGAAGGGGTTCCTCTTGACTCTGCCAGCCAGTGTCTCGTAACTCTCCTAGAAAGGACTACCTAACCCAAAAAGAGTCCTCAAAAGGTCAAAGCTTGCTTTGTGGTTCTTTAGTGCAGCCCAAAGAGACCTTGAAATTCAAACCAAGTATTTTAAACCACTTATGTACATATTTACAAATCAAGGGACAATTCTTCTGTTTCATTGCCAAACCTTCATTAAGGTTGGGGAATGAAACGTACATGTGAACAGGGCCTGTCCTCTAGCATCGGTCACTTCTAGTCAGCATTAATATTATTTTTACAGTGACATGAACTCATGAAATGGGCTTTCCTGACATAGTCAGGAAGAGTAACTCAGCTATGGCAATAGTTGCATCTATTTTTATGGCTGTGGTTTGCAGAAAGACAGCATAAACAATGATGTCAATGCTTTTCACCTTAAGTCTCTGCAGGTGTAAGATACCACAACCTTTACATGGAAGGGCTACAAGACATTGTCTTGCCATCATAAGGCTCAGCAGAGATGGTCCCAGACCAAGTAAGCCAGTGAGGCAGGGGTGCCTGTCAGCATCCTCTCCCTGGGCACCTTTCCCTCATTCTCCCCATGACAAGGTGAAATTCTCTGCTCAAACTTGGGATGACATGGACTGACACCTCTCTCCTACCCCCTCCTCACAAAGATTGATTTCTCCTCAACTTGTTTAGAATGAGACCAGGGCCACCTGTGCATGAGCTGTCAGGAAATGTGGTGCTTTCATTTAAACAGCAGGCAGCTATCAAAACAGCAATAAGAGAGGCTATCAGGCTTAATAATGGCATGCATTAAAAGTAAAATAACTCTCTGAGGTCCAGTAATGTTGCTTTTACCATTTGTCAGGTGTATAATCACTCTGGAGAATAAGAATAGTGAGGTCTTTGTAAAATCATGAATCAACATTCCCAACAATTCAACTGCTGTGAGTAGGTCAGGTCAATACCCTCACGTCTCAAAAAACTACTTAAGCCCTCCTGTCTCCTGAGACCATTACATCAATAGATACCTCCAGTACTACTGAAAATGACAGCTTGCAATGTAATACCAGGAGATCCCCTTTAATAGCTCCTCTATATTAGCAGCTGTTGGGCTCTACTCTGGGCGTTTGTCCTTGTTTCCGAAACCATGCCATATATAATTCCCTGGTCTTATGTGAGAAAAGCTTTTATCATTTTCAGGAGGATCCTTTTTTTTTTTTT